>CM063595.1:3842478-4116373 GCA_032356905.1 Salix exigua | reverse complement strand
GAGAGCGATCATGCTGCTGAGACAGCTATTTCTGACAAAGTTTCTTCAGCCCTGATCAATAGAGTAAGTTATTTGAAGAATCCTCTGTTCTGTTAGCATCTTTTTACTTTTTTATTTACATTTGAAGCCTTCTTCTTGTAGAATACTAATGCATACTCTTTGAAGTTCTGGACTAGAATGTAACTTGGATGTTGCTTTCATGTGTATACATTTCAGGTAGATGTCATGCTCCAAAAGCTTGAAAAAGAAATTGACGATGTTGATGCCAAAATTGGAGATCGATGGCGCCTGCTTGATAGGTTTGTTTTTTTTTGTTTTTGTTATCTTGGAAACTATGGGGATTGTAGTGGTTTTACGCTGTCACTGTAGAAATTGCATAGTATTGTCTCTTGCTCAGAAATTTCTTCAGGTGTAGCTGAAAGAACTTTTTTCTGAATATCAGCTAGATATCTGCAATTACAGATGCCCAACAACATTAAGACTAGTGATGTACATTTCACTACATCTTACAGGGTCCCTTGAATATTGTGGATCTGTCAAAAGTTCATTGTGAATTAATGCCCCCCCCCCAAAAAAAAAAGAAAAAAAAGAGGCGTATTTGTCTTTTTGATATCCTGAGTGGTGAACAAAACCACAAACCAAATATTTTGCTAACAGAAATGACTAAAAGGTTCATTACTTGGCACTGCTTCCGTGGTCTCTCAATACATTAAGATTGTCTTGATTACTTAAACTGAGCGAGATGCAAGGGAGCAAACAGCATCTGTGATGGATTGGAATTAATCTGGCATTTATGTGGATTAATTTGGAAACCTTAGGTTTTTCAGTTGAAGTAGTCAGAAAATAATTATCGGAACGTTATTACTGGTTTGTAGCAATAGACTTGATATATATAATCTGAATTTGCTGGTATCCCAGCCACTGTTAGGAAATATTGCTGCTCTTAATGTCCCTGCAAGATAATATTACCATTTACATGCTTCACTCAATTATTTAGCAAGCCTCTTTCTTTTTAGCTCATTTTGTCTTCCTGCATCCAGTGTCCGGAGTTGTTTGCTTGCAGTAAAACTGCAATTCTCCATCGCAAGCTTAAAAGAAAAGAAAAAAAAAAGTGCCCTGGCGCAATAATTTTGGTCTGAACTCCGTAGTGGCTTTTAAGAATTACCCTGATCTCTATTTATCCAACGACAAATCTTTCATTTTGATGTCAGGGATTATGATGGGAAAGTGACTCCTGAGGAGGTTGCATCTGCTGCTATGTACCTCAAGGATCACCTGGGAAAGGAGGGGGTCCAAGAGCTCATAAGCAATCTTTCCAAAGACACAGGTTAGCGATGAATTCCACCATTTCTCATTTAATTTCTTGCTATCATCTTTAATGGATGAATTGTGTTTAGATGCCGCCGTAATATGATTCGATTGTAGTGCTATATACCAATCACGTGAATATGCAATTTTGGTTTGGTTATCGCATATTGTTTGTTGTTTGGGGGGGGGGGGCGGTTCTGGAGCATCCAACATGCAGATGGAAAGACAATCACCCCCACCCCCACAAAAAAAAAAAATAAAAAAAATCGGATGATTTACCATTTTCTGTATTTTCCTTGCAACAGAAGGAAAGATTCTTGTGGAAGATATCGTCAGATTAGGCAGTGAAATGGCAGATGCTGATGCAGCAGCGGAGGAAGGAAAATCACAGAAAACATGAACCAAAATCCCCCCCCCCGCCCCCTGTTTTTTCTTCATCATCTGGTTGTGTGGCTGTCCTAGTGGTCATCGGAGCATATATTCCGTTGTTTCAGACGCTGAGGACGACGCCGGCCTCGGTATCCATGGAGTAATTAAACTAAAGGTAAGGAAAATGAATGATCCTCTGTGTGGTAATTGAAATGCATGTATCAATCAGATCGGCGTGCGTAAAAGAAAACCAAATATGTATACACATCTCATATTAATAAATACAATTTCACGGATAGCCATCCTAATCTCCTCCTTAGTCATGTGGTTTTTTAGTGGTTAGAATTAATCTTTTATTGGTAAGAACTGTTTTTTTTATAATATTTCTTGTTTGAAAAATATATTTAAATATTTTTTTTTATTTTTAATATTGTCATATCAAAATAAAAGCATCTAAAATTAATTTAAAGTAAAAAAATAATATAAACTTTTTAAAAGCATGTTTCAACCAAACCTCTACATGAGAAGGAAAAAAAATAAAGGGTTAATGCTGCCTGCTAAGCACCGAAGACCTGTTCCATGGTGTCTGCCCTTCGTTAAATGAATTGTAGTAAAAAATATTCATTTATTTTTTCAAAAACATATTTGAAACTCACTGAAACACCGCTTCGTGTACAGATCCCCTCGAACTCTCTGTTTCGCTTTTGTTTTGCAAGGAACCAAGAATTGCCTTCTGCAGCTCCGGTCGCCGGTTGGGACTCGGAATAGGATATAATTCCCGCTTCTTGTTTTACCCAGGTTATGAACATATCGTGTGTAAGCGTCATGAGTGAGTATTATGTATGCAGTTCTGGTTATTCGAGGACTTTCTTCAGTAGCCTACCCTCTTTTTGCTTCTATAAAACATGATTTGATTGGACTCCCAAAGTAAACTTCGATTCTAATCTCACCGAGCAAAACAAATGGGTTCTATCTATACCAACCAAGAGGGAAGCAAGAAATAAAACCGTCCTTCATTGCTAAATGGCTCGTTTTGTGTCAATTTTAGCATAGAGGGTGCATTTGACTACATGTCATGAGCAGAGGGATCGATGATGGCTTTTAGATAAGCTCAAGGGTCAAACTAATCAGAACCCTAAAGACTCGCCCAGCCTCGATTTTGCCCATCTCAAAATACTCTAAAAATCCTAAAATAAATAATTTAAAGTAAAAATAATAAAATACCAAACTTTTTAAAACAATTCTTGAAACGCAGAGTGCCAAATAGTCACCTAGCCACACGCTTCGGATACTACACACGTATCTTGTATTGCCTTTTGAATGTAGACAATCGGCTATGAAGAATAGACAACTGAGTTCAGGCTCTTGCCGTCACCTTGATAAGCTTCCCGATGGAGTCGAGGCTCGAGACCGGAGAACTACAGCCCTTCTTCTGCTCACAAGTGTCGGTGTTGTATATTGAGAATTTTTTCTAGCATTCCTCTTAAATTTCTTTCATTAAAAATTTGATTTTGCCATTTTGACTCGTCTTTCTGGCACTCTACAATTCTCTGGACATCTCACTCGATGTTTCTTTATTACTGGGCTGGGCTGGGATGGGATGGGATGGGATGGGCTGTTTCCATTTGTTAACAGATTCCCGAGTATTTTGACCGGGTGGATGGTTTTTTTTCCCCTTCCACGTCATCTCTCCGTGTGGAGAGAGCATTATTGGGCCCGAGCTGTGTTGTGCTGTGCTGTGGATAAGTTTATCCTTGTATTATTTGAATTGAAATAGTTGTATTATTGTCCGACTGCACATTAACCAAAAAACTAAAAGTCATCGCAACTTTACTGTTTATTACTGTTCACGCACACCTAGATTCACTGTGGACTGGGGTGCGTGATCGGTTGCTTGGCGTTGTCATTGTAAGGTGACAACGAGTGGGTGACGTTGTTGATCGAGGGTGCATTGCTGCATGAATTGCAAGTAAAAAAAGGACGGCAAACAACATTGCGTCGTTTGAGAATTAGAGGTTCGTGTTGAAGATTAGACTAAGGCCGTTTATTCAACTGCTGTTTTTTAAATTTCATCTCTTTGCTTTTTAAGGTAACCGGGACCATGCGCTGCCTTAACGCTGCTTTTGAGGCTGAAATGATGGTTCTATTAAAGCTTGCGTGGATTACAATTTTTAACAAAAAAAACACATCAACCCTTTGTGGCATGCAATTGAGGAATATGCGTTGGCTTATGAAAAGTTAAAATTAGGCGCAGATGTGTGCTGCTTCTGCTTTCATTTGTTGCTAATTTGACAGCCTCAAAAACAAAGCTAAACGTTGATTGCAGATTTTTTACATTTTTAAAATAAACACACTCGCTGGCTAGCACACTAGCCGGCTGCGCTAATTGCAAGGTTGTTAGACAAATTAGAGGAGATAACATTTTAGCGCATAGCTGGGCTGCGTTAACTGCAGCTTTCTTGGATTTAGAAAATTGAAAATAAACAGAGGTTCGCGTGTTAACACACAAGCAGTTGCGTTGATTGTAGATTTAGAAAATCACCCATTTCACGCACAGTCCGGCTTCGTTGATTGCAGCTTCCGTCTCGTTTCAAAATTAACACAAATTAGCAACAAATTAGCGTCTCTTGCACGGTCCGACGCCACTCAGCAACATGCGTTAATTGCATGTGCCTTGAATTTGTTAAATTAACACATTAGCGTGTTGCCACACAAGCCGACACCACTCAGCAGCCTACTATTTCTCCAATTTTCAAAGCTTGATTGAAGGTTGCTTCTCTTCTCAACAAATTACACGGGTTAATTGTTGTGTTGGTTGCTTCTCTTCTCACAAAGTAATTGTTGTCTTAATTGCACGGTGCCTCGATTCTTCTCATCACTCGGCGCGGCAGTCTCCCACTTTCAAATTCCATCAAGGTCGTGGCTATTCTCAGGTTTCAATTTGTCTTGCTTTCTTTATAAATTCTATTTTTAGTAGTTAAACTGATAGAAAATTAACTACTAAATATATCGTGATAATTATAGTTTTAAATTTGAAATATCGAATTTGATATAATTCTTGTATTTGCATCTATTAATTTAAATATTTTATTTATTTATACATCCATGTCTTAAATAGCATATAGCAAGATAAATAATGTAAAATTATGCACGTTTGCCAAAAAAAAATGTATTATCATATATAATAAATTGAGTTGAGTGTATGTTTATTATTGCTGTGATGTTTGCTTTGGGGGTGGGGTCAATCACTAAAAGCAAGTTTTTAATTTCTTGTGTAATTTCCTAGGAAAAAGTAAATCTATAATTTATTAATAAAAAAAATGTAGGTAAAAAAAATACGTGCGTGGAATTAATTACAAGTAGCGTAGCGTGGGAAAATCAAAAAATCGCATGCACGATAAAAATGGAAATTAGTGAAAATAAAAATATATAAAAAATAGTCAAGAGAATGTATACGTGTGTAGAGGCTGAACAAGTTGGAGGTTATTGTGGGTAATAATCTCTTCTCGTACTTGCTTTCCATCGGCGCACGTGCATATAAACTCTCACTGTCAGTCGATGGTGTAGTTGCTGACAACAACCAGCATTTAGTCAGTGTAATCGCTTTCGCCGGCGCCGCCCTGCTGCAGAGCTATAATCTGCCGTTCATCGCTAATCTTCTCATCGCCTCACAGCCACGTGATTTTAGTGACTAGCAAGACAGAGACAACCCTTTTAGTTTTCTGTTAAAATAAAAAAATTCAAAAATACATTAAAATAAATTTTTTATTTTTTATAGATTATTTTTGTCATCTAAAAATATTTAAAAATAAAATAAAAAATCAGAATTATTTTTAAAATATAATATCAAACAGTGTCTTGGTTGGTAGGCTATTGCGAGATGTTATAGGGGAACTATCATGAAAAAAAAAGGCAAGGAATTCTCAAATATATACTCATATATGCACACGTGTACATGCAGAAAGCACGGGATGCCATATTGTTTTTAAAATAATTTTTATTAAAAATATTATTTTTATTTTACTTTTTCAATTTTATTTTTAATATCAGTTTATAAAAATATTAAATAAATAGTTTAAAAAAATTAAAACATACTTTTAAAATATAAAGACGAACAAGATTTGATTTGTCATTCCCTGTTTTGCATGCTCCCGCTTCAACTTCTCTCGCATGGATCTCTGTTCCTTAATGTATCTGGAAAAGGCTATATATTGAAGGGAATAAATCTAAGTCGTTGCTTTACTGTAAAGGAATATTAAAGTTTGCAACTTGAAAATGATAGACAAAATTTAACAATTTTGACATTTAAATAACATTTTTTCTATATAATTTTACTTAAAATATCAAATTAGCAACTTGACTTTTCTATATATCATTATAAAGATGTTATCACGATGAAGAAAAAATGCATATTCATATTTCAATTCTAAATCTTTAATCACCTTTATTGGATAGGCTATTTTATTTTTGTATGTGATCTACCCGTATGGAAAAATAGATATGATTTCATCTCGCTGCATGATTTTGATTTTGTTTGGCACTGCGTTTCAAAAATATTTTTGAAATTTTTTTATTTTTTATCTTGAATTGGATCTTTTTTGTGTTTTTAGATCATTTTCATGTGTATGTCAAGAATAATTTCTAAATAATAATAAAATATTATTTTGATGTATTTCTAGATAAAAAAATATTTTAAAAAATAACCACAGTCACATTTCTAAAGATACACTTCATGGAGTTTCATAACTGCAAGATAGAGATTTTTAATTGTACTGTGGCTTCAGGGTAAATTTTTTTGTTGATCTAAATTCATGAGAGCCTTTTTTTTTACCTCGTCACGGATTCTAACTTGTAGAATTCTATGCTACGACACTGAGGAGTTTCATAACTATAGGGTTAAATGGCATACATGCTTACATGATTTGAAATATAGTTCTCTTTATGTTTTTTTAATTTCTCTTGTTTGGTATCTTATTTTAATAGGAGTTCAACTAGTACCTTGCTGTAAATTATTGTTTTGGGCTGCTCCTGGTTGGTATGGTAGTTTAGGTCTTTTAGTTTCTTTAAAAAAAACATTTGTTTTTTGAAAATAAAATAGTTATCTTTCAAAAAAGGAAAATGTCTTTCACCCGTGAATATGACCTGTAATTCAACCATGTTCCTCAAATACGGTGTCACTCTTAATTGTCGATGAGATTTACTAGATTATTGTCATGGTTTGTTTGAGCCACATTGCTACCAGTTATTTTGGCTTTGCGTTTTTTTCTCATAATATCACATCCTAGTTATCTTAGTCACAAAAAAAATTACTCGTTGGCTTGGGGGGCTTGTGTCTATCATGACTGTTCATCTTTTTAGACGTTTTTGTTTTTGTTTTTTGATGGGCCATATAAGCTTCTGATGCATTGATATCATATTTGCCAATGGATTTCACAAACTTGGGCAGGGACCATTATTTTTTTATCTTTCATGATTTTTAAAATGATATTATTTCAAATATAGTTGTTATCACTATAATGTAAATTGAAAAGTATTCAAACTGAGATTAAAATTTTCAGGTTGAAAACTCATAACATGTCATTCAATGTTAAGCTATACTCTAGTATAAAAGCCAATGTTAATTAGGTTCGGGGAAATGATTTGGATGAGATAGGTTTGTGAATGCATTGGCAAAAAAAAAGAGTCTAAAGATTATTTTTTGTTTTCAATAAGGAAAACATCTTAAGTTACATGGGAATAACTCATGGTGCACGCTTAGATTATAATTTATTTCTCCATACTTGTAAAGGCTAACACTATTTAATGTAAAATAGTTATTTTTAACGAGAAAGGACTTCAAAGGCATGCAGTATGGGCTAGGGCTCGTGACTATAAAAATAATAAATAATTACGGGGCCTCGGTGGTTTAGGGTGTGTTTGGTATTATTTTTGCGATTGAGGATGAAAAAAATCAGTTTCAAAAAAAGCGTTTCTACTGTGGTTCAAAATAAGTAGTGAAGTGTTTGGTTAAAACCGTGGTTGAGTTGAAGGTTAAAAAAAAAAACAGTTTTGGGTGTTTGGTTACCAAAGTTTTCATATTGCTTTTTTAATAATGATAATAATATTATGTAATTAATAATTCATGAAAAAAAATATTATTTTTTATTCTCCCATCAAACTACTTGCAATTTCATCACTAACATATATTTTCCTTTCATTAGAACTAATATGTATCTACATATTTTTTTTTAAATATATATATATATATATATATTTAAAAACACTGGCTGGGTCGAGGACAGCCCATCCAAATTGGGCCTAAGCCCACCTTTGTTGGCCCTGGGTTGAGGCGAGTGCAGCCCTACCCAGGTCCAGCTGCTTCTCTCTCGAAAAAAATTAAAACGGTGCGCTGCACTGTGGGTCTTCTTTGCGACAATGCAGCTCACACAATTCATGTGAATAGTGCTTTCTGATCGACCACAACGAGAGCTTCAACGGAGGATACCTACGGGTAGAGGAGTCCAAGATGGTTTTTCCTGTGGTGGTGGTGTCTGAAATGGTGGTCTGTGGTGGCCGGAGGCAGCGTTGGAAGGTGGCGGTATTGTTCACCAACCACGACGAGAGCTTCAACGGAGGATATCTACGGGTAGAGGAGGTCGATGTGGTTCTTCCTGTGGTGGTTTCATCATAAATGGTGGTCGGAGTCAACGTTGGAAGCTCTGGCCACCATGTCTGTTTTGGGCGGGGAGAGAGAGAGAGAGAGATGCATGTTACATGCAAAATGATATATTTTTTTTTATTATTTGTCAATATTTTTTAAAAAATTCATGAACTGAATAAAAAAAATCACAAGTTTCAAACCAGGGTTGAAATAAAAACCTTGGTTGCAATAAAAACATCCAATAACTGTTTTTCTTGCAACCAAGGTTTGGGGTGGGGTCCACATGTTTCAAACCAGCTTATCATCAATTATCAAATAGCTTTCCACTTTTTTTGAGACTACTCTTACCAAACCAAGGTTGAAAACTCAATGACAAACGGGTGCTTACAGGGACGATGCAATATCGTTTACATAATCTTTCAAGCTTTCCATCTTAATTTGAATTGTTTAACCATTAGCATCATATGATCCCAATTCTCCAAGTTTTTGCCTAGACACATGTCTCTGGTCGGACCAACAACCAATATATGTATGCGAAGCAAGGGATGGTTCCTGTATAAAAGATCTTGTGATGTTTTTCAAGGTGCTGTGATCTAAAACGGTGTTCGGGGTTAGTAGCATGTTTTAAATTGTTTTTGAGTACACATATTTTTTTAAAAATGAATACCAATAGTTTTTTCATCATGATAATAAAATATGATTTTTCAAATTTATTATCAAAATAAAAAAAATCCGTTTTATAAGCTAACCATGGGTTGGCTCTCATTTTATTGCTTATATTGCATGTTTACCGTGTTAGTTAACTTGGGTCATCCCGTCTCTATCCATATATGTATTTAGATTTTTTTAAAATGGTATATATATAAATTATTCATTATCATTGTCTATTTTTTATCATATAGTTAAAATAAAACCAACTTGGAAAATTTGACCACGCCTTTAACCCGTATTATTTGTTTTTCTTATTTTAAAGAAACATGTTTGTGACTCGTGGACTATTACTAGCCAATTTTAAATATAGAGATAAAAAAAAGAAGAATCAAACCTAACACTAACCTCCTAAACCTGGTTCAATTTATGAAGCTCTCAAAATATTAAATTTCAATGTTAATTTGTTAATGGATAATTTAATAATTATAAGTAAATAGTTTCCTTTAAAAAAATGGCTCGTAAAAATTTATAAACGGGGAGGTAAGGCGCCATGAAAGCAAAAAAGAAGAGCGGTAACAATTAAATCTGGAGCCCCCCCCGACCAAACATTCAAAAACCACCTTGCAGATCGGACGGCTGAAAACGCTCGATCAAAGCTAAACCACAGCTGGGTGCACCCAATCAACAGCAGTAGCGTCAGTGAAGTAATCAAACACACGAGCCACAACAACGTTAGCAGATTAAAATAAACGATGAACATTAATAATAATCTAAAAATCTAAAAAATACAAGAGTAAGAGACTTTTTATTTTACTTTACTTTACTTTTCTCAAAACGATTTTATTTCCCTACACCTCTCCCTCCCAGTTTTTTAGATTTTCTCTATGTTCGATCCTCGACTCGGCGTTTCTCAACTCGCTTGAACTCAATCTCCTTACGTCAACTTCCCTCCAAGTCAATTACACCTTTAAGACGTTGTCGATTCGGCGAAGCTAGGGTTTCGGGTTCTCTTGCAAATTTTTGAAGCTTCTGATCGGTGAATCGTTCGAATTTCGAGGACATGGAGCTGCTTTGCTGTGCTTGGAAGTTTCTGAGATCGTGTGGTAGCTAGAAAGTCGAATTAGGGTTTCTTTTTTTCGATGCAAAATCGGGGGTTTTGTTTTGCTTGCCGTGTTCAATTTTAGGGCACAAGTAGAAATTTATGGTTTTTGGGGGTCAATCTGGCATTGAAACTAGGGTTCTGGTCGTTAATTATACTATAAAGCTGCTAAACCCGTTGTATTCTTATTCACTTTGGTTGTCAGGGAGTGTAATCGATAATTGAAAGTTCAGAGCTTTTCGTGGAGAATTTGGAGCGAGCGAAGTGTTGTATTGGAAATTAGGGTTTCTGCTGTAAATTGAGTAAATTCTTGGGATTTGAATTGCTTTGGTTTGGTTTAGTAGTTAAATTGGGCAGTGAATAAGATAGTATTGAAGATTTAGGTTGTAGACTGCTGTATGAGAACTGAAGTGGGTGGAGTTTAATAACTCGTCGGTAAGAAATGTTTTATTCTCAGTTTATATTGGCCAAGAAAGGGCCTTTGGGTACAATTTGGATAGCTGCTCATCTGGAGAGAAAGCTTCGGAAGAATCAGGTCGCTGATACTGATATTGGTGTCTCTGTAGGTTAGTTATTCACCTCTTTGCAATATTTATTTTCATTTTGTTTGATTTCTTTTTGACTAAGAAATGATACCATGACGCTCAATTAACTGGTGAAGTGGAACGGAAATATTTTTCGGAAGCATATGGTGATATTTTGAGTTAATTGTAGCTACGAGTAAAACGGAAATGACATTAGCTCTCATTTAACAAAGTTTTCTTAAGTTATTGTATCAGTAATAATTTTTTTCCAGATTATTCGTGATCCGGTCATCTGTCTTATTAGGTTATTAGTTGATCTCCTGCTATCTTTATACCGCGCGATCCTACCTTTCCTTTCCTTTTCTATAGCTTTGTGACCACTGTAATGAAATTGCGATTATTGCTATAGCTGGCTTTGCCTTTCGTTTTTTGCTTTACTAACTAGTGAAGCAACTCCTCTTGAGCACTTGTAGTATGCGTGAAGGAAAACAAAACCTACTAATCTACTTGCTATCTAAAAGCTGAAATTAATGGAGGAAAAAGTAGTGTTATTTCTGTCCTAGTGCGGTTGCACTTCAATTACTATTGTTGCTCTTCATCCAAATCAATCAAAATAGAATACGAGGAAGAAAACTCCAAAACTGCTTTTTTCATGGATTCAACTTTGTGTTGCCAGCTTTCCAAAAGTAAGCAAACTAATACCACCATGAACAAAAACAACAATTTTAGCCTGAAGCTTCATTGCCACATTGCAATGAATCAACAATAACCTGTTCCTCTTCTTGAACATGGTACAAAAATGATTTGATTTATCATCGTTGATATACATGGAAATGTAAACATTACTATCCACAGGAAGTAAAATAGTTGCGTGCTAGAAATGAAATGGATTTGCCAACAACCTCTTACAAGCCGATGGGATCCTTCTTTATCTTCCTTATCAGTTAAAATTGTCTTTTTTGTTCAATTCCTATTATGTTGAGCATACGTGGGATTGGGTAATTCACTTGCAAAATCATAATGGTGTTTGACATAAAGGAGCCGGCATGCTTAGTTATTTCCTTGATCTGGGATGATTGCTAATTGCTGGGCCTCTTGTATTCAAATAGAAAATGTTGCTGTAATTTATGCTGATCAAATAAATGTATCAATTCTATAGCATTAGAGAATTATATGAATCTGCAAGCATTGAGTATATTTTAATACTAGGCGAGTGGTAGATGTGTGACCAAAGTTAAGTTATGCCCATCTGTTACAATTAAACACTGAAATTTAGAGCAGTTACATGAGTTGGAGCATATGTGTAGTCTTTGATGCGGTTTGCGTTTGTTGCCTGTTGATTGCTCATCCATGGCACATTGATGCTTAGTTGTTCATTATCCTCAAAGAATTACCATCTTTGGTTCCTCTGGCCTTAGTTTAAATATGAACTTTGATATTTTCTTACTTTCCATCATCCTTCATTTCATGTTCATGCTTATCTTCTGGTAGCATCACAGTAGAAGATTCATTTGAATGGATCTGATAAATTTTGATCTGGCTCCTTGCTTCTTGCTGCTTCCTGTTTTTCTGTTTATTCACTCTTTCTTGGCTCATGCATTGTTTTTTGAGCAGATTCAATTCTTTTTCCCGACGTACCAATTGCACTGAGACTGTCTAGTCATCTTCTGCTTGGAGTGGTGAGGATATATTCTAGAAAGGTGAACTACCTTTTTGATGATTGCAGTGAGGCTTTGCTCAAGGTAAAGCAAGCTTTCCGCTCCACTGATGTTGATTTACCACCAGAAGAATCAACTGCCCCCTATCACTCCATCACCTTGCCAGAGACCTTTGATCTTGATGACTTTGAGCTTCCAGACAATGATATTTTTCAAGGGTTAGTTCCAAAACATCCGAATAATGTTGATTACTGAAGCTAATCTGCTGTAGTTCATGGTTTACTTTTGTAGTTCAAAAGAGTATACATGATAATCTTGCGAAGATCTGAAGTTGATCATATTTTGCTTGTGGGTTCATTCTTAAAAGGGTCCAACCGTTATATGCACCGGTCTTTATCTAGTAATTGTTAGATTCCTGACCATCTAATTTTTTGTAGTTACTGCGTGGCCTGTTCAGCTTGACTAATTATAGCTTGATTTTTATTTTTTTGGTATTTATATGGTAATATATTGCTGCAAACTTCTGGTGATTGTAGAAGATTCAGGATAATTAAATGAATATAGGTCTGACTCATAGCATGTCAATTTCCTGCTAGGAACCTATGATGCCTTTTTATCTAAATATTGACACCACTTTCTTGCAGCAACTATGTTGATCATCACATCAGTACAAGGGAGCAGATTACCCTCCAAGACACAATGGATGGTGTTGTCTACTCCACATCACAGTTTGGATTGGATGGTTAGTGTATGCCTTTGCAACTCATGGGATATTTACATTTAATTTTATTGAGATGGCTATGCTCTTAATGGATTTCTGATATATTTCCGGGTTTCTTTCAGAGCGGTTTGGTGACGGTGACATTTCTCACGTTGGTTTGGACCTTGAAGAGGTAATTTTCTTCTGCTCGTGTCTTTTTATCTTTGCAAGATGGGTTTGGAATCTACATTGATCTGCAATTTGGTTGCTATGACTTTTTTACTTGTATTTAGTGATAGTAGATATGTTCAACTATATTTTTAAATTGGGAACCCTCATATGTGCCACATGCATCGATGTGCCACTCTGCATCTAAGCATGGGATCTTCTCAATACCTCCTATCATTCAGTTTCTTATGGTGTTGGATAAATCTGTCTCATACTCTGCTAGCTCGCTTTGTTGTATTATATGATTTCTAAATTTTCTTTCCTGGGTTGATTATAAGCAGGACCTTTTCCTAGACAAGGTTGCAGCTCCAAGGTCTGATGAAGTTTCAGAGTATGATTTTCTACAACTTTGCTATCTGATTCCTTCTCAAACCTTTCATGTGGTTGTGCTCATTTGCTCACATACTTTCAAACTCCAATTTGTTTTATTCATTTTTTGGATGGTGGGGAGATGCTATTTGAAAGACAGCCTTGTGCGTGTCCCATAGATGTTTTTGCAGATTGCAGTTACCAAGTGCTAATATTTTGAGTGTTATATTAATAAATGCAAATTAGTATCCATTTTCATGTGATTGAGCAGGATTCCTATTCCTATTATTTATATATGGACTATGTTTTGGTATCTTTGGTCAAGTCTTTGTTCCCAATAGTTATGTCATTATAGCTGCAGCTGATTTGGTGAGAGCACACTGCATTTAAATAAAGTGTGATATATATAAATGGAGATATTAACGAACTGCTCTGTTGCTGGATGAGTGCATCCTTTGTGTGTACTTTAAGTTTGCCTAGACACCCCTCTTAAGGCAAACTGTCACAGATAGGATACTAAGCCTTTATCTATAAATTGCTCTTTTATTTGCACACCGCTGAATTTTAGTGTTTGTAGTCTAGAGTAGAAGCATGATGCTGTGGTTTACATGGTTGCATTTGCTTTAGATAAAGGATATAGATAGCTTGCATGTAATGTATGCCTGGCTCATCATCCACTCCATAATTAATAGTCCAATACAAGGCTATTATTATTATTATTATTATTATTATTATTATTATTATTATTATTATTATTATTATTATTATTGTGGTTAATTAGTGCTTGTTGATTCATGGAATCATTTACAATGTGCAAATTTTGAAACTATAAATTTATAGAATATGTATGGATAGTTAACCCGGTGATTGATTATGTTGGGGGGAATAAAAAAAAAAAAAAAACCTGGTGATTGATTATAGTATCATTCCCTTTTTTGCAGGCTGAGTCTTCAGACGTCTGCTGAGCCATTGGAACCAAAAGTAGAGGAAGATCATGACATGATTGGAACTGCAGAAGCCATGCCAGTTAATGGTACTAGAAACAAGGTTGATATGGAAATCCGAAATTTGTTCTCTTACCTCTAGTAGACACTTATTCCCTTCACGCAATACTCCTTTTCCTCTTAATTTGGCTTTGATTTTTGTTAATGTCATTTGTTGAATCGATCATTTTTCGTGGAAGTTGGATGATAATTTTAGCTGATAAAAATGGTTTACCCTTGTAAGCAGATGGGAGGTCAAGCTTCAAATTCTGAATCTCTGGACTATGCTCAGGCTCCTTCCACTCCAGGGTTAGTAGAAGAGCCAAACTTGTCCAGTGTTGAGGATGGTCTAGCATGTGATGATCGTTTAAAATCAGATCACAATTTGGTCGATGTAGTAGGAATAGATAGCACTGAAAATGCTTCCAGTAAGCCAAATCATCACAGGGATGACACAATGAATTTGTCTTTGGACAATCATTTAAACTGTGATACTGTTGTTTGCATACCTGCTGAGGAGAATGGCTGCCTTTCTGGTGTTTTGGAAATCAATCAAGCAGGGCCACCAGGAGAGTTGCTATCAACCACAGCGAATATAGATTGTTTAGCAGCAGATGGGACAGTTTGTGCATTAGATGGATCAGACAATGTAGAAGTGATAAATAACATTGTCTGCAATGGCAAGGTCACTGTGCCCTCTATTGATAAAATCAATGTGGAGTGCAGAGAATCCACTGGAGTCAGGTTACATGAACCAGATAATCTTGAAATTGATTATGCTGTGGAAGACATGAGCTCACTTGGAAAAGCTGTACATGTGAATACTGGCTGTCCATTGGAATTGGTTGGTGCCCCAGAGGATGATGCTCAGACTCGCCAAGGGTCAGAGGACCCTGATTCTTTGAGCAAAGATGTTGATGGAGAAAAGACACACAATTGCATTGGTGTGCTCCGTGCATGCAATTCCTACACGAGTGAACCTGGTTCATCATTTCATGGGATTAATAATGACAATTTTCTGCTTACCACTGAAACACAAGGTCTTGCACCATGTTCATTGGAGATGTCCAGCAGGGATGAAGCATTCCATGCTTCTGGAATTTCCACTAAGGTGCAAGGTTTGTTCTACAAGCTATATGAATGAACTTCAAGTAAATTGTTCTATAAGGTGTTATTTTGAATCTTCAGCACAGGTTACAGTATTCTTTTTAATATGTAATGGATCCCTTACCCTTGCAGGTGAAAAATGCCATGTAACTGACGTTATACAAACAGTGGAAAACCAGATATCTGAACTCAATTTACCTGGAGAAATTCAAGCAGATGGTGGGAAGCAAGACGAGCAACCAGACAATATATTCTCTAGTGATAATCAGTCGGAGAACTTGAATAGTTCCTTGACTTCTGAATTGCCCACACCTGAAAAGTTGCTTTCTGTACCTGAAGGGCTTCTTGATAAGCCAAATGATTTGGTGGTTGAGTCAACTCCAGGTGAAGAAATGGTAAATGGGGGTGACAGAAGCAGTGCTGGAACCACCATTACTGGAAAAAAGCGTAGTTTTACAGAAAGTTCACTAACAGTGCAGAGTTTAAATTCCGTCGATTCTTTTGGACTCTCTAGATCAAAGAGAACCGTGGATTCCATTCCTGATGATGATGACTTGCTATCTTCTATATTAGGTATATGGTTCTTCTTGATGTCTCAGAATGTCATGCTGTAGTATCACTCATGAGTTGTATATATATACCAAGAAAAAAAGATCAGTGGACTTGCTTTGAGAAAAGCTGAGACCTTTATAAATATGTGGGTATGTTTGACCTTGCATATTGTTGTTTCAGTTGGAAGACGATCTTCAGTTCTGAAAGTGAAAACTACTCCACCTGCACCTGAAGTGGCATCCATGAAACGTGCCCGGTCTGCATCTCGACCCAGTGCTGCAAAGAGGAAGGTGCTTATGGATGATTCAATGGTCTTGCTTGGCGAGTATGATATTTTCTTTTCTTTTCATTTTACGCTCTTTTCACAAGTTACCTGTATCAACTGCTATTTGTAGTCTTAAATATCTATACTCGGTATAAGAATCTGGCAGTAAAGCAAGTCTCACTTGCATGTCAAACTACTGAACTAATAAAATAGGAAAATCCTGCTAGCTATTGTCTTTTACAAGCCCTTTCCTACTGCATCCTTGTTGACCCATAAAATTTATATACACTTCAATTAAGTATGTTGCTGCTGCTTCTTGAAACAGTCTCTTCTATCTACCTGTTGCATAAGCTCACTGTCTTTGCAGTTCAATGATCCCATTAGCTTTGTTGAACAACTCTGACTCCCTTTGATATAGTTGCATGAAGATAGGCTACCCGTTAGGTTTAATATAGCTTTGTGCTTTTGTCTACTGGGCTTCAGTGGCCGGGTATGCTATAATTTGTTCTGAGAAACGGTGCTTGGTGGTTCAGTCTTTTAGCACCGAAGTATTTTTCTGACCCTCACTTGTGTAATCAATCAGTTAAAGAAAATAAATTTCAACCATGCACTAAATCTGAGTGTCTTAGAATTTTTATCATCTGTAAAATACTACTGATGGTTTTCCATTTTTTTTGTCAAGTACTATACGCCAACAATTAACTAATACTGAAGACATACGCCGCATGCGAAAAAAAGCTCCTTGCACACGCACCGAGATTTTGATGATTCAGAGACAATCCTTAGATGAAGAGATTTTCAGTGAACCTGTATTGACTGGTGAGTGCATTTTGCAAAATCTTAATGGTTTAACTGTAATGATTTGTTCTGCCTGATCATGTCCTGGCTTTAGTTATAATAGTCAATGTGACTTCCCTATTAACTTTGAGAGCTCTTATAGGCCCTCATTACACAATTTTGGAACATCTTTTCATGCTGTACTAATAAAAGTTGAATACCCATGACGACATTGCCTGTCTATATATTTTCAACAGAATCTAGTTGTATTTATGACTGGCATGATCCCCCTTATTTTTTGTCTTCTAGGCTAAATTTCAGCGGACATGAATTTTCTTACAACCTTTGGTCTGCCTGCCTGTCTTTAAATTAGGCACACTTCGTTTGATTTTATTGTTATTCATGCAACCAAATTTCACATGCTTATAAAGATATAAGCTGATTAAATTTTGGTCTTTCAGGTGTGTCGGCAGAGCTGACATGTTTGCACAGTGAAACATTTGATTTGAGCAGAATAGAGATAGCTGACAATGATGATAACAATGCTTCTGTAGTGGCAAAGGATTCTAGTATACCAACTGTTGCTCAAGTTAATGAATTGGAAGCAAGCACTGAACCTGTTATTTGCAGAAAAGATGTTGATGGACAACCTGCTGAGAATCTCATTTGGACTGAGAAGCAAGGTCAAATGAGTGCTATTGTTGATGTTGCTGATTACAGATCTCCAGAACATGGGATATTGGGGGAAATAACTGAAATGGAAGTTGATAAAGGGAAAGAGGAAATTACAGATGCAGCAAACCACGCTGCTATTCTGCACTTATTAGATGGATCACACACTGAACTGATTTCTAGAGATGCTGATGACATGCTGGATGGGTTGGCTCTCATGGATGGCTTTACTGGCACAGATGGTTCTCTGCAGATGGATACTTCAATTCTACCATCGGATATGATGGATACTCAAGTATTTGAGGAGGTTGATTTAAGGGATGTGAGTGATGGCAAAACACTCGATGACATTGAAGTTTTAAAACATCATAAAAAAAATATTGTTGCAGTTGGAACTGAATCAAGGGAAGGGGTGTTGTTGGAAGAAAGCGAAGCTGGGGCACCAGCAGAAATCCGAGTAGATTTTCAGGCTGATGGTTCTGCACCTGCTGATGATGCAGACACAGTGCTTGCAAATATATCTTCAGAGATTAGTGGATGTATTAGCCTCGCATCTGTAAATGTTGACCAAATTCAGGATGATGTTGAAAATGACAAGCTAGGGGATGATAATGAAGATGAGGCCCTAGCCATGAGCTCAGGGCATGTTGACAAGGACCGAGAGTCTAATCATCTATGTAATGAAGGAATAATGATAGATCCTGCATTTCCTGTAGTACCTGATATGGACTTAAAAAATGCTTATCTACATGATAGAGATTATCCTGTGTCCCGAGAAGCTGATCAACAGAGAATTGCAGATGCTGAAATAACTTATGCTGACCATCCAGCTGTAAGTTAAAACTCCTGATATCATCTGTTCTGATTTCTCCTGCAAGGCATCTTCATTAACACTCTTTTCTTTGTCATTTAGGTGCTTTTTTAAGTTTTTCCTTTTCCATTTCTAGTCATTTAGGTGCTTCTAGGTGGGTCTAAAATTATACCTTTTTTTTTTTGCACACCTAGTTATTCCCTTGTCAAACTATATTAGGGAAACCAGTCTATTCTGTTGTTAATTAACTTGATATGTTGTTTTATCTTGTGGAAATTTGTCTATCTGTTTCTGATTTTTTTTCTTCAATAAGAGATGTTTGGGAGTTAGCAAACAGAAAAGTCACAACATATGGTGCACAAGTAAGAAACCACGCGGAATAGTCTGTCATGCTTATTTTTTTCCCTTCCCTTAAATGTATTGCAATTTGCTTCAAAAGTCAATTTGTTTTTGGCATCACTTTGTCTTAGCATGGAGTTTTATTATGGTTATGGAGTCTCGTATTATCATTGGATGAGTAGAATCTCTTGTAAATAATTCCAGCTTTGGCTAAGTAGATTGTCTGATGGTGCAGGATCTTCAAGATGTTGCATTTGCAAATGATACAGGTAAGCTTCTCTTTCATATTTAATGAAGGATTTGCAAACCCAGTTAATCATGTTTCTTTCTTATAATGTTTGAATAAAAGTACTTCATGAACATCATATATATAGTAAACACCTGAACATGTTTGGTGCCCGACATTCTTTTTGTAGCATATAATATCTAGAACTTAATGTTGAAGAAATCTCTGCCTCTTTTTTTAGTGTTTGGTAAATTATCAGCGAACATTATTTATGTAGGGATCTTACATTTCTAAATTAGTTGCTAAGGACCATTGTCAACAGTGATGCAAACATGGAGAACAAGCAAAAAAAAAAAAAGATTCATAGATCTGAGGAATTCAGAATTATGATTTAGATTTGATATGAAGCTTATTTGATTCATTACAGTGTTTTAGGTCCTAATAGAATCACAGTCTTATGTTTATCCAAGCCAGTTAACTTCTGATTCTTTGTTTCTATAGTTTCATAATTCGTTGGTATTTCTGCATCTATCTACCTTGCTTGAAATAGGCTATAGCAGGTGTTTAGCACTTTTGGTTTTTCAATTCAATAGTCTCTTATATATGGCCTTCCTGTGTTAGACTATTGCATGAATATTTTTTGGCTTAGACAGTGAATTGATTTTCTTTGTGAAGAATCCTCTCCTTTTATGTGCTATTTTGTGGAATTTCTGTTCTTGATGGTGGATTTCTATCTTCTTTTCAGAATTTTTGAATGTAGATGATGATGAGATGTGTGGAGATGATGATGATGGCAAACCAGGTCCTGAAGATGCCTGCCTTCTTGACAATAGTGGATGGTCTTCCCGCACCAGGTGTGTGTTTATCACGTGTATCTGTTTGTTGGTGTACATTCATATAGGATCTAGGAGAAGGATTTCCATTGGCATGCTGGGCGTGCACACTTTCCTGTTGCGCATGGTAATAATTACTGATAAATTGTGGATACTCTCTCTTGTAGAGCTGTTGCCAAGTACCTTCAGACTATATTTGATAATGAAGGTGGAAATGAAAGGAAGGTCATTTCAGTGGACAGCCTTCTGGCTGGTAAAACTCGGAAGGAGGCATCAAGAATGTTCTTTGAAACTTTGGTATGTGATGCGCACTTGCAGTGAACACCATATTGTATTTTGAAGATCTGTTAAGGACATTTAATTTTCTTTCAAGTTGAAAAATAGGTGTTGAATGGGTTTGAAGGGGATTTGCATAATTTTGATGTGGTAAGGACTTGTTTATATAGACAGTGGGTAGCAGTTCGTTTTAAATTTTAACAGTGGCAACATATTATGGATATCAGAGCTGTGCAAGGACAAGACATTTTAATAGAGGGTGCTTGTTTGAATATATGAAAGATTTATCGAGAAAATAAATCAGTGATGAATAATATGCTAAAATGCAGTGGATGATTTTCTAGTTACCCGTCTGTTGTTTGCAACTTGTTTGTGTGGCGGTGGATCCTCCTGCTAACCTCGATGATTATTAATGTTCATCTCTGCCCTTTTGTAGGTTCTTAAAACAAGGGATTACATCCATGTAGACCAGTTAAAGCCCTTTGACAGCATCAGTGTACAGCCACGAGCAAAGCTCATGAAATCGGACTTCTGATCTCGGGTAGGAAAGGCAGAAACAGTTGATAAAATCAAAGTAGGTCTAGTTCAGCTTGTGCTCCGAGTGAGCTGGGGATTTTCTTCTCTCTCTTTTCGTCATACTCAGTTCTTCACTAAATTATTTCCTCCGATATTTAGTTGGTGTAACTGATAGTTTAACGACGCAGTAGTAGAGTTGCATATGTTACAATCAATGTCAGGTTAACATTCGTAATGCGGATCATGTGTGTAAATATGTGTAACATATTAACATTTGCAATTGAAGATGCTAATTTATTTGTTTGCCTGTACAATTACCGTGCTTTGTCATTGGTCAGGTATACATGAGTGCCAGTTTCTAAAGATGTAATAGTTGCCATTTTAGTTTTACTAGAAGCGATCATGGCAAAGTAGTCTTTTCGTTGCGATCTGCCACAGGCTTTTGTGCGTAACGAATCCTTCGTTGCCGCCATTGGAGAGGGTTTTCTTTCATTCATTCGTGGCCCATGCAAATAACATCGCGACTGCTTTCATAGATCTTAAGTTTGATCATTCCAATTTCATGGAAGTTAAAAGACCAAATTTATTTCTTTTCATTTTTCATGTTAGACAACAGTGACCACCAAAACCTGGCGGATCTTCTGTTTTTTGTCAAAAGAAAATCAAAATCATAAATTTTGAAGAAAATATGACCATAGTTAGCGTGAGAGTGTAATGGAGCTCTTGATGGAAGCTATAGAAAACCAGAAAGATGTTTCATCATCCATCTAGTTGTTTGGCTAACAGGGGAAGCGAAGAATGACAAGATTTACGAGCATTTGTGAAATGGAGGAAAGGAAGAAGAGTCAATACATCCCAAAGTGGAAGGGTTCGGATCCCTCCGATCCTTTGAATCCACCACAATGGATATGTCCAATCCCTCCTTTTCGTCCATCTTTCCCCTAGTCCCTTCTGACAGACTGATAATTTATAACTGGAATAACATTCGAGGTGTAAGCAAAGAGGGTACATGTTAATGGCAATACCCGGGAGGTGTTTACAAATAAAAAAGGCTCAACTTCACCTCACATGATATACAGAAATTTAAACCAGCACTCCGAATTTGTGATCCATAGCCATTAACTAGAATCACTGCACTGCCAAACCAACAAATGGAGAACTGCTCACGATTATTTTGATTATGCACCATCTGCAAGAGTCCTCTTGGATGTGCTGATGTACAGAACTGCATCAAAGGAGTTAAAATATGATCATCATCAAGCAATCCTTATACACAGGCTAAAATTTACAATGGAAATACATTTTAAGTTAGTACCATTATTTCCTCGTATGAAAGCATCACCATATTTGTTTTTCAGCTGGCCATTTACATATTCTTCTGTTTGTTCCATTGCTATGTTCATGTACCCATCAAGACAAGCTAAAATACCTGCACAAAGAAAAATACTGGTGAGATCAGAGCATGCTAAATAAAGTGGGGGAGATCAAGCTGAAGCTCCAGTAATACCATAGCACTCTGACATCATATTTTTCGACTTATCATACCATAAATGTCATGGAAATTCTGGACAGCCTTATTGTGTTTTCTGAATATTTCCCATTTCTGGACAGCCTTGACGAGTAACAAGGAAATCTCACTGATCTTACTTTGTGCACTAAGCAGGAAGTATTTATTTATACGACAACGCTCCTTGTAATTAATCATACAGAAAAACTGTTTGTCCGCTCAGTGCTAAGTAAGTAGACTTTTTTGGTTCACAGTTACGATGCAGTGATGGGCATGCCCATTGGTTCAGTCTGCATTCAGATGTATGTCTATAGCACGACATGAAGCATATTAGAACCCCATCAGCATAATCCATGTGGCTAAGAATTCCATGTGAATTTTGTCCCTAGAACGGGTCAAACCCAATTTTATGGGAAAGTAAGAACGTGATGCTGTAGCTATATTTAGATAAATCCATTATCTCACTATGTTGCACATTAAACCAGCAGAAAGGCATATGTAACACAACTAGAATATTCTACATGGAAAGAGAAAGTGACCTCTATAATCAACTCCAGAATTGAGCTTAACCACAACAGGCCGCCCACGAATTGATTTGAGAAAATCAGCAGGTGTTTTTGTGGTAGTCGAACCCTTCTCTCCTCCAGTTGACATTTTCTTTTTCTGCATTTACACATCATGGGCAATAAGGAAAGAATCAAAACTTTGCCTTTAAAATCCTAAAATAAAATAAAATTGACGAATCATATCCTCAACACAATCCCAATTTGCCAAAAACACGGGAAACATAAAGGAAGACGAAGACTTCAAATCCCGTTCTCGCTTGTAAAAGAAGGCGGCTACAGTTCCTAGTAGCCCGACTTGAAAAAAATGGACATGAATCGTAACCACTAACTACCTCCTGTAATTCTATAATCGAACACTATAATTAAAAAATAAAATAAAAATGTAGCATGTTATGGTTTTTGAAGTAACAAGGAATTACCCGCAAAATAAAATTATAATACAACCCTAATTTCATAGATGAAAAACAATGAAGAATTAATAATTCGATTTTTTTTTATTTTTTATATTACCTGAGTTTGCAAATAAAGACGATCTTCTGTTTTGGGGTTTTAGGGTTTTAGGAAGGGGAGGAGGGACTTGTCCCTGCGCTTAGATAGAGTGTGTATATATATATACAAATAATGGAGAGATAATGACGTGGTTATCCGTCACCTTCGGCTTATGTTTGCGCGTGTCTGTCACGTGATCGGCTCCTCGTCTGGGTTATTCATAGAGTCCTTCATAATAATTTCTTACAAATACAATATTAATGAATTCTTCGGCTACAAATACAAAACACAAATGGACCGAGCCCGTATGTTAAATACAATAAATTTATACAGGTCTACAATCAAGTCCTGTTATATAAATGAAATCATATTTAAAATAAATTGTGTGATAATTATATTATCATGTTTAGCAGCCCAGCCCAGCCCAGCCTGGCTATAAACCTGGCATAATAAAGCGGCTGGATAATAGTTTTTAGCTGCTACTTTTCACAAATCATCTCCCTTCTCTTCGTAGCCACCTCATGCAAGGGCAAGCATGTATAGCTCCATAATCACTCGCTTCTCCTGAACAAGTGTGAGAGTGAACGAGTAAACAGTTCAACAAGCTGAGAACCGAGGTGTCTAGCTGCAGCTTTCCTATCATCTATTTTGTTCGAACCAGCCATGTTCAGACACTCGCAGGGGACCACCAAACCCTATCTGCTCCACTCGCTTCTCATGAATAAGGATTTCAGCAGCAGCAGCAATACAAAAGATTTTACCACCAAGAAACAACGATCATTTGTCTGAAAATTGCTTTGGATCACATGAAGCCTTAACAAATGCAACTTGTTTGTATAGTCTCCTTTCAGGTTCAAAATAAGGGATGCTTTTGTTCAAAGCTGAAAAGAGAGCGTGGAGACAAAAAAAGAAGAGAGCATGAATTTAAGCAACTCCTGAAAAATGACAAAAAGGAGACTTGTATCCTTCACATGCAGCAGGGGATTCTTATACTCCCTTTTCAGAGAAATTATAATGAAGATTAATCAAGCTTCTATGGCTCTGTCATCATTTACAAATCCTCAAAATCATGATTTTACAACATGAATTCACGTCAGGCTTTTCCTCTTTCCAAGACAGTCAACCTTTTGTATCCTGGATATCAACTTCTAATTTGCCTCTCTTTCCAAGACAATCAACCTTCTGTATCCTAGATATCAACTTCTATTTCGCGAAAAATTAACATCAGGAACAGGTGATAAGTGTAGCTGTAGCATCCTAACTTGGTCAGCCAGCTTCAAGTTCAGCACCAAACTGCTCCAAGCGAGCAGCATCCTCCTCAAGATCCCGGACCGAAGCATGATTAATTAACCCATCATCCTCACTAGCATTTATCTGTCTTCCACCAAACCTAAATGGTAACAAGAAAAATCATAACAGGAAATAAAAATTGAAAATGTAAATGTAGGAAGGACTATTGAGGAATGCCAAACAAGATTTCAACTGATGGTACATTTGTGTTGACTGATCCACACCTTATTTCAGAGAGATTCTCATGGCCCTTTCAATTCACAATGACATTCATTGGTACTGTATAGTATTGAGATATGGCAATTTGCACTACCAACCATATTTCAAACAAACAAAAGCACTGAACTCCAGTATCCAATATGCAGCACAACATGCAAATAATGTAAATTCTAAAGAGCCACTATGCAAACATGCAATTAATGGCTGTATTGTAAGTAATGCACAACATGCAATTAATGTAATTCTAAAGAGATCCACCATGCAAACATGCAACTAATGGCTGTATTGCAAATAATGCACAACATGCAATCAATGTAAATTCTAAAGAGATCCACTATGCATGTTTCAGCATGAACAAACTAACACAATTTATGTAAGAGATCCACAATCTCCATTTCTCTCTAACCAACCGTCAGATGCAGTCCTCTATTCAGTTGAGATCATGCAAATCAAATTTCAAGAAGTTTGACAGACTGTGTTCGCTCCATATAGTGACAAATTGTTCATAACTGTGTTATGTGAATTTTCAATATCAAAAACTCAAGTGGACAAAGCACCTGAAATTTATCATTTATGATACATTAATTTATCTCATCAGATCTGACAGTTTATGTCTGAATGAATCAAATGAGGCAACTACTCATTAGCTTGTCAGAACTCACCATCGTCCATTCATCAATTCTATGCACCTTCGAGCATCGTTTCTGTCCTTAAATCTCACTAAAACAACACCGTGTGGATTATTCTCACAGACCTGCAAGCAGAGACATAAAGAATGTGAGAAGGCGGGGAGACATAAAAATGAGCTGAAAGTAGATTAAAATATAGTCAACAGCAGCTTGGCAATGGAACTCAAAAGTGGCTAACGGTGCATTAATAAAGGAATACAACAATAATGAAGAGAATTTTCAACCTTTGTCCTTGGAATTGCATTAGGACGTGAAAATCAAACAAAAGAAACATAATGACTTCTGAACTTCTTGTTTTCCATGATAGCTAAGTAAATCTTTGAGAATGAATGGAAGAAAATAATTTTCAGTTCATGTATGAAAATGCACAGGCTGGCCACTTAGTGAAGACAATGGAGTCGAATTTTCAATGCCCAGGAGTTCTTGAAAGGTCAGTGAAATAAGTGTAGGAGAATAAAGGACTACCATGTACAAATGCAATTAGATGAAATGAACTAAATCTGTACCATTACATGCAAAATGCAAAATTTACCAGCTAGCACTAAGCACAAACCAGTGCAAAGTTTCTATTGCACGAATAGTTTGTTTAGTATGATTTGTAACGGTAATGTCGTAGAAATACGCAAGCTTGGCTAAAAATATTTCAGATACCTTGATGGAATCTATTGGACCAAGTTTCACACATTCCTCTCTAACATCTACCTCGAGCTCCGAACCTAAGCTTTCATCAGCCTGAATAAGAAATTCAAATACGGTATGGTACATAAATCAGTAGCTTCAAATACAAAAACAGAATGTAGCAAAGAAATGAGATGACATTTTTTATTTTTATTTTTTGAGAAAAAAGTAACATAAAAATTCTAATGATGAAAAACATTTGTAAAAACAAACAAGAGCCTGTGTTTTTCCTCAATTAGTATGAAAATTTTGGTCAGTGCATTTCAATGCCCCATACTAGTACATTCTCTTTAAAATGTCAACCTTTGCACTATTGCATCGTCATACTGACCAAATCAAAATGGTAACCTCTTCAGATAACCAAATGTGGGAGAATTACATTAAACACCCAGATAAAAAAACCCTTAACAAAATAAACTACTAAAATAGAGAAAAGAATTGCAACATAAACAGATCAACAACGATGGATACAGCAACAGGTAAAATTGTTTATCATATATTTGCAAATTTCAAACCCATTTAATCTCTCAATAAATACAACAAATATATAAGAGAGTAGAAGTTTAACATGGAGTAAATAAGAGAAAGGGTAACTTGCTTTTTCCTGTGCCCTATTTCCTCAACAAATGATAGCAGTTTGGCTGTCAAATGTTGGGCAGATGCTGATAAAATATATTTAAACCAACAGTAATTCTGCAAGAAGTCCCATTCAAATCAGATGGTTCCAAACTCACCCTCATTTCAGAAAGAGTGAACAAGTGGCGAAGAACTACAGTAGCTGGAATTGACACCTTGGCATCATCACGGCCACCTGTGGGATACAAGTACATGAAGTCAGCCATATGCAAAGCACCAAGTCATCACTTGTAAAAGCAACTGGAAAGGAACTCGAAATAAAAGCCTCAAGAAAAAAACTGGGTACAGATTCTCATGGGAAAAAATGAAACATTGATAACAAATGCGCAGCATATAATTCTCAAGCCTTCAACTGCATCGTATCCACTCAAACCTGGTTCATTTACCCTACCATGGCCCTTTTTTATCAACTCAAACCTGCTTTCAGGATTTACCCAACTACAGCCTCTCTTTTTCAACTGTAACTCTAAGAAAAGGAAAATTTTGTATTCATGTGTAGAAGGGATAAACCACATAATTCCTCATCAAATTTAACAAGCCAGAGAAAGATTGCTGGGCTTGACCTTCTCACAATCAAGGTACTTAATTAAAGGAATGGTTTAAATCATGGATATTGTGGCAATGTCATAAGACATAGGAGTACAGATATTTTATTCAGAAAAGACAGGGATAAATAAAATCAAGTTCACTTGGAACCATTGTCTGCACATTTACTGAACTAAATTCAATGCCTCAGATTGAGCAAGAGCCTACCCCAACCAAGGATCCTGTCCTCAACCTTTTTCAGTTTCTTTTTCTTCTTGTTGTCAACTTGTTTGGATATAAATCTGTCCCCTGCATTTATCATGAATTAGACTCAGTTAAAGCACACATCTGTTAAAAAGATGCATATAAGATAATTGAATGTCCTTAAAGACATGGAAATATCATTCATATACTGATGTATATGCAAACAACAATAACAGAAATCCTGAGTATTGTAATCTGAAAATTTGAAACATCATGGTCCACAATTGTTACCTCTCTGTTCAAATTTGGCTTGGCTGACAGACATAGGAATTGTGCCCCCAGGACGCAACGGTGCCCCATCCAAAATTTGCACTGCCAAATCTACAGAGGGTTCCTACCATGCAAAATTTGCATATACTCAGAGATGAGAAACGTGACTGTTTCACATTTCAAGTGCAGCAACACAGTAAAGCAATTACCTTCAAATATGTAACTAGAGCATCTCCCTTTACTCTTCCTGTCTCTTTGTCAACATAAATCTTCACACGAGGCTTTTTGGTTTCAGGATCCTACAAAATTCAGCTTGGTTTCTTAGATGTGCAGTTCAAACTGACAAATTGTCTAGGATTAAATATATGTTTCACACATCATGAGACTGGAAAGCAAATGCAAGCACACAAAACAACCATAAAAAAATTCCCGTTTCATCTCCTGTTAATGCAAGAAGAATGAAATTGAAAAACTAATAGAGTGAGGTCAACTAAACAGTAATGTAGCGTAAAAGATTGATTTTGAGATTGTATTGGAACTTAACAAGTGTGACTTTAGGACACAAGGAGACATAAAACCACAACCATGTCCAGAATAATGCATGGGAATGGACCCTCCTAGAAGACCTGAAAATTTATATGCAACCATGCACGCACAGCATCAGCTCTTCTCAGTCAGCAGAACAGAGTAGTTCTGCAACAAAAACAGTATTCTCCACCCTCTTAATGTGTGAATTTTACATGTACCATGTGCACAAATCTTCTTTAATTTTATAGTAGCACAACAATAACAACGGAAATGCTTTACTTTATCATAAGATTGTAAAAAAAAAATGGTCATATAAAGTCTACCTTTGTGGAGACTCCTTCACCTAAGATTTTTACAAGCCCTTTAAGAATATATTAAATGCATTAATCTTCTGTTGAATTCTCTTCTTTTTACTTCTTTTCATATCAAGAGCATGCATGGAGCACATGATTACAGAATTATTAAGTTCAAATCATACAGGATGGTAGTTGAATTGCTAAACATACTCTGTTACATTAACCAACAAGTTCACGAGCATTATTTTTAACTGCAAAACATCTAATGAGTATTTGTCAATATTCTTATCCTGTGCTACACCTGGCCTAGGTTTCAAAAAATATCATAGGAACAAGGTGACTCGAGACCTCAAGCATGAGTAGACTAAGAAAACATGTACAATAAATCACTGCAAATTATACCTCCTTAATTATCCCACACTTGGAAAATACCTCTACCACCTGCAGTGTTTCATCAAATTAGTTTCTAGCAAAGATAAAACAATAACCAAGATAAGACATCAACTGACTTACTTCTTCAGCAGCGACATCATCAGGCAACCCAGTTACATAAACGTGTGTATTGACTTTCAATTCAAACCAACTATCAGGAGGCTTATTGGCTTCCTGCTGAATACATAAAAATCGAGGAATTAAGCACAGCCAAAAAATACTATCCAAACTAAAAGAAAAACAACAAATACCCCATCATGTAAGTGGCACTTTAATTCTTGTACAATCAATTTATAGTACAGACAATTTTTATGGTCCCAAAAACCCATGAAACTGTTTGATAATGATGACAGTCATCAGGCTACAATGGTACTATTAGCTGTGCTTAAACCCCAGCTTGCATAGACAAAATAACTAGAGAGAGGCAAAATACAATCTTCAATGGTTGTACGAAGAAGATACCTTTTTATCAGCTTGCTCATCCTTCTTGTCAGCTTGCTTGTCGTGCAATTTCCTCTTGTTATTATGTCGTGATCCTACCACTTCATCAATGGCATTGACTTCTTCCTTCAAAGTGGCATCGGCAGCATTTACATTTAGAAACACCTCCTCTTGTTCATGGAAAGTCATCTCTTCTAATCCAAACTGCCCACTTACACTTGATGGATTATCCTAGAAAAAATCAGTTGACTATGAGCAAAAGGTTGTAATCATCATTTTCAGTCACATTAATAAGATGATAGTTGGCCAAATAAAACAATGGTAAAAAACTGGAGAAAAGAGAAGCAGCATCACCTTTTCAATGCATCAATAGGGAAAAGAAAATTGGGCTATTTTGATGTTACAGGAGAGGCAGGAAAGCCATAAGAAAATATTCCCAAAATAAAGAAGCATGATTGCACTGAGCAATCTAGCAATGGAAGTTTCAAGTCCAGGAGACACTGATCACATGATACAACATTAATTTTCTTATGACGCGAAAATTTGGGATGGTTATGGCAATGAGTGGTAATTTTTGTGACATTCATGAAAATGTATTGAAAAGATTATCTTGGCTTCATATTATGGGCCACTGAAGGGCATGCTTTCTTCCTATGAATCCTCCATGTCCAATTGCTAGAACAGCCTTGATAATTATCACTCTAACCTAAACCCCCTCTCCCTTCAGATGCAGAAATCCATTTAGTCCTACAATTGCCATGCACAGGAAATCCGATACAGTTTTAGGCCACTTGTCAGGTTCAAAACCCAAGAATTCAACAATGCTGCTCTTGATTAGTATCCCATTACCAACTGCATGAGTATGAGATACAAACCATTCTCAAGGAGCTTCAGATTGAGTATGAGATAACTCCCTCCATAAACACTGACAATGAGAAATAGTCAACAGATAGCAAATGGCACAACCCAAAATCATCCTTCTCCGGTATCTTAATCACAATTGACCATACATGCAAATATACATGTGTAGGTATATATGTTTAGATATGAATGGATATGAATTTTTTAAAAAAAATAACAAGGTTAAGATCTGAATGTCAAGAACATAATGCTAATGCAGAATTTCAAAATAAAGTTTTAACAGTTCTTGAACTAATATCAGAATGAAGATAAACCCTCCAAAAGCCACAAAATGACAACCAACCTGAGGAACCCAGGCTCTTAGGCTCCCATCCCACTTGTATGTAGTCCCATCGTCATCTGTGAATTCATCCTCGCCATCTGGTGGTGATAGAACCCTGTCAGGATCATCTATCCCAAGATCATCTCCAGTGTTGCCAGAAAGAGATCCATTTTTCAGCCTTTCAGCCTCAGCCTCAGCCTCTTTTACCTCCCTTTTCCATTTCTCAAACTCATCCTCATCAATGTTGGGAGACACTGAAAACAGGTCATAGCATAAGACAGCTTCCACAAGCAAGAAGATAAAAGAAGGGAGAAGAAGATCTTCACCTAAAGTGGAATGCTTGGCATTCTGTTCATTGCTAGAATGAGATCCATTTCTCAATCCAACAAATTCCAATCCGGCCTCTCTGACCTCCTGCAACTTCTCCACCTCGTTGTCATTGTAACCAAGTGCTGCGTGAAAAATCCAAGAAGACAAGCCCTCATTCAGAAGATGGAAATGATAATATGCTTATGAACATGTACAAGGCCATATCAAATGTGCAATGATATATAGACAGTACAAAATAGAAAGGAGAAGGAGATTCTTCACCTGCTGTAGAATTATCAGATCCCTGTTGAGATATTCCTGACATTAACTCGGGAATTGAGGACAATGGCTGCCATTCACTTCTTCCTTCAGACCATACCAGTGTACTTTCTAAGAGATACCCATTCAAGAAGTGCTCTGTCCAGGTGAAGCAAATAAGCAAACGATTTGGTTCATTAGCTCATTAGACCAAATGAACATGATACACATAGAACAATTGTCCTGAAATCTTGCTATTGACAACCGATGGAGCTGGGATTCCAGAAGCAGAAAAAGAAAATTCTCCAGTAAACGAAAGCTCCCACAAACAAGACATCAACACATTAGAAACCAAACAACTAGCAACAAAATAAAAGCAAGCACCCTGTTTTCTCTTTCAGTCCTGTTCATTCACCAAAGCAATTCAAACAGGCACTTTTTTAAAAAAAAAAAAAAGGCACAAGGTTTCAAGACAATCATTCCATATTTTGAAACCTAAAAAATTTAGAAACAGCATCCGATTGAAAACATATCAAAACTCACCACTTAGCTCAGAAAATGTATAAGGTCCAACCTGCTGTTGATCTTCACCTAGAATAAACCATCCAACTTCCGCAGCCATGTTGTAGCTGCCATCATAGCAGTCTCCTGCCCCTGCGCAGTAAAAAGAACAGAATCTCATTTCAACTCTTTTTATTTCACGCAAGAATACATGAACACGAGCATGAACAAAAGCATAATCGCAGTATGTTTCCTATCTATGATTCTTCACAACATTGCACATAACTTAATAGAACCCGTCACTGTCAACACTCTTCAAAGGCATAAAGCAGTCAAAATCATAGCCTAAAAATTAAAACCCATTATAAATAAACACAATTGCACACACAAAAATAAATAAAGCTGCAAAGCTTTTGTTTATAAGGTATCCTCGGGAAAAAAAAAGAAAAAAAAAACAGCAGTAGCGGCCCGTGGAAAGGAACGACCGATAGATATTTACAGCAAGTAATAAAACCACAATAAGATAATAAAAAAAACGACGATAGATATTTACAACAAGTTCAAATTCGTATCATGTAATTAGAAAAAAGAAAAGTGATTCTCTGAAGAAAAGTGATAGCATTAATAAAAAAAATTGCAAGACAAGTTTTTATATTTAAATAGCAAGTGTCGGTGCTGACCAGAGCATGGCTGCTGCTGGGCTTGGTTATCCATGGCAGAGTCCTTCGTAGACGACATCGTTTTCTTTTTACAGTGCGCTGCTGGTATATTGGTGACGATGGAGAAAAAAACTAGGTGGGACAAGGCATCAGATGGAAGGAGATGAAAAGGAACCGATTGTTTGGAAGTGACTGGTCCGACTTCAAGGGTAAGGGTTGTTGCCCTTGGATTGAAACAGACTAGCGAGCAGGATTACTAACTAAATTAGGGGTTATTTTAGCCGATTTGCAAATTGCACCCTGGTAGTTGTCTTATGTTACCAAAGTAGTCCTACAATTCATATTTTTTCATGTATTTAGCTTTAATTTTTATTTTAAATTAGTTCTGGAAAAATTATGTCGTTTTTTGTTTCAAATTCCTGCCATCTTTATAGCACCCCACTGAATTTATTTTTACTCAAAAACACCCTCTGTTCATTTTAAAAATCTAGAACTAAATCAAATAAAAAAAATCCCAACGAATTATTTTCTTTTTTAGTACGATGAAAAACTCGAATTATTTTCATAAAACTCATCTTTTTCCAAAGGTATCGTTGTTTTATACTTGAAAATATATTATTTTTTATTTTTAATATCAATTTATTAAAATCATTATAAAATAATATTTTAATATATCTTTAAATAAAAAAATATTTTCAAACAACACTCTCAAACAGATATTAACACGATAGCATCGCATGCACTGCCAGGAGAATTATGGTGAAATAAATTTAATAACATAAAAAAATTACTAACAAACGATGAATAAAATGGACTACACGAGGTATTTTTTGGTATTATTTATTGGGATCTTTTAAATAATACTAGAGTATTGATACATGTTTTAAAAAAATTCCGTCTCTTACCCCCCTTTTATATTGTAAATTACTATTTTATAATTCATTTATTTATATGTAAAAAAACTTACCTGCAACTAATAATGAATGACCAATGCTAAAATCATTGGTGGTTTGGTATTATATCAGAAAATATTTATGAAAAAATTTATTTTTTATTTTAAATTAAAAAATAATGTTTTTAGATCATTTTGATGTGTTTATATCAAAAATAATTTTTTAAAAATAAATAAATAAATATAATTTCGATGCATTCATAAATAATAAGTAATTTTAAAAGGATTAGTGTTAGCCATTATTATTTTTACAATATTTGTGTTCATGATATTGATATTTAAAATAACATTATATTTTTAAATACTCTCACCAACTTAAATTTTATTTTTTAATGTTTTATCTGATAGTTACCAGTAACTCGATCTCCATGCCCATCAACACTGATTCAATATACAACGTGGTTATCTCGTCATCTATCAATCTAGTTTATGTTAGAGGCCAATTTATATTGTTCTAGTTATTGTTTTTAAAAGTAATTTTTATTTAAAAATAATTTATAAAAACAATTATTTATAATATCAATATATCAAAACAATATAAAACACGTAAGAAATTAAAGAAAAAAATATTTTTTTTATCTTTTCCAAAAAAACAAAACTTAAAATATTAAAACGAACCGGCTCTTTCTCGTAAGTTCGTAACACCTGCTAAAAAGCACATCAATGCGCTGCCCTTTACCAGGTGGGGTCCTTTAGTTCCCTCCAACGGTCACATTTCCATATATGACCGTTACACCCAGAAGCCCTTCCTTTATTAATTAACTCTCTCCCTCACTCGTACCCAAAACAAATCTTCATCGTCTCTCACTCTTCTTCTCGCTCAAATCAATAGATCTTTCAGAATTGTTTTTGCAAAAACCACTTGAAATTAATCAGACATCAAAAGGGTATCTCCAATCCCGACAACAGAATCATCAAATGGGTGCCAGCATCACTCTTGGCAGCGCCAATTCTTCAGTGTCTCAATCCCATTATCACACTCACAAGGTTTTCTTGTTCTGCAACTACATTCTACTAGGTGCAGCCTCCAGTTGCATCTTCTTAACCCTCTCGATTCGCCTATTCCCTTCAATATGTGGTTTCTTTCTCATTCTCCTTCATGTCTTCACAATCGTCGGGGCAGTTTCAGGCTGTGCTGCAGCCTCATCAGGGACTAATAAGTGGTATGCTGCACATATGGTGGCCACAGTGCTGACAGCTATATTTCAAGGGTCGGTGTCGGTTTTGATTTTTACTAGAACAGGGGATTTCCTGGGGAATCTGAAGTCATATGTGAGAGAGGAAGATGGCGAGGTGATATTGAAGCTTGCCGGCGGGTTGTGTGTGGTGATCTTTTGCTTGGAGTGGGTTGTGCTTACTCTTGCATTTTTCTTGAAGTATTATGCTTACGTGGAAGGTGGCGCTGATAGTGGTTGCAATAATGCTACGAGGAGGAGTGCTAAGGTGCAGCAAGACGAGGACCTGAAGGATTGGCCATGGCCGTTCCAAGTATAATTGATTTGGGTTTGCTGGATTGTTTTCTTCATGGTCATGTTTATGCCTGTGGTGCTGCTGCCGCCTGCTAATTCTTTATTTGTATTCAACTACAAGTATCAACTTTTTTGATATAGTGAAATGGATTGTGCTTAAATTCATTTATTTTGCACTAATAAAGGGAATGATTTACTAATGTAAAGTGAATTTTTTTTCGCAATCTCCTGCTTTCATCCAATTCCCAAGTCTACGGGAGTTTCTCTTTCTTTCAAGTTCTGGTGTCATTTTTATGAGATTTATCTCTCATTTTCTAAATTATCATATGGTCGGATCGTTTAAGTTGTAGGCTATCTTGATGGGCAAGAGTGTGAAAAACAAGCTTACTCGATCCACATCCATCCGTATGAGGTCTTGTCCTGCCAGGAGTTATAATAACCATTAAGGAATTTTAATCAATCAGATTAACCAAACAGTAATTCATAGCACGAGAGTGTGAAACTAGACCAGAGAGTAATTGAAAAGGAATCAAAACAGTATTCAAATTAATAATATTTTGTGAATAGGGGTACAATTAGCAAAATATTTTGTGAATAGGGGTACACGGTGAGAAGAAATGGAAGTGTGAGAAGTGCTATAAAAAGACATGCTGCCCAATGTGATTGGAAAGCCCATTCTAAGACTTGCGGCACTAGAGAATACAGATGTGACTGTGATTAGAATTAAAATATTTTCTAATTCACTCAAATGGAGATATAAAAAGAAAAATAGCATCTTTCACAACTCCAGCCTGCTGCTCAGTCTTGTCTGGTTTTCGGAGAACGATTGTTTCACTCCAGTCCTTTTAACCTAAATAAAAATTCATCAAGGCATTGGCTTGCTGAAAGTTTACAGCACCTTGGATTCAACCGTATGATTCGAAACAGAAGTTTCACTAATGTTGAATTTCTTAAGAAAATTTATACATACATGCCTCTGAATATGGTCAAAAAGGAGTGGGGATTCTAGAGGAGAAAACTGAAAGGCCAAAGATGACCCGGAAGAGAATGGCTATGGATGGCTGTATGTGCAAATTCGTTGGCTTTCAGCAACAGAGCCACGTTTCTGCATGGGCGGTGAGGACTCATTAGGATTCGTGCTTTTATCAGCAGTAGGAGGCAAGCACCTCTTGGAGAAAAACGTAGAAATGTTTTGCGTCCTTCCTGTGACCTTCTCTGCTCATTTCAAAGGAGGGGGCGGGGGGTTAGCAATACATTGTTTTAGATCATGATTAACCAGTTGATGACATAAACGAACACATACCTGGCGAACTTCTATTGCCAAAACCATCCAAAACTTCTTTCTTAACCTGCATTATAAAAGCAGTATTCAGAAATGTAAATAATTTCATTAATCAAACGGCTTTTATCAATCTTCAGGACTTCAATGGTCAGACTCAAATATTTCCTTAACATGTAAATCCTCATCTGTAACATGGGAAGGATACAATTTCAGAAAGCCATTAACCTGCCAGTGATTATCCACAAAATCTGATATCTCACGAACTTTGTTTCTTAGTTGCAACTTTGAGACAGTGGGGAATTTCTGTTGCAGTGATTCAACCACTTTATTCATACTTTGCGAGCATGACTGAATAACAGACACCTGAAAATTCATTAAAATTACAGTGAGCAAAAAATCATGGGCTGCAGTCATAACATAATCATTAGTGCATGCTGCCAGTACAACTTACAACTATAGGCATATCCGAATCTTGTAGAGTTATCACAGTTGGGATTCGTGTGGCACTGGCCTTTGCATTTGACATGCAAGCATCATGATTTTCAGGTGATACATCCAAGGATATCTCCATTTGTGGTCCTCCAGGGAATGCTCGCATTCTAAGTGCTTGCAAGCACATTTTTTCCAATTTAGAAATGTCACTCAGATCATCAGCCACTAACAACGCATCCTTCTCATGCATTATATTCAATACAATCATGGGATGATTTTTCCGAAGGGCACTATCAGTTAAACTGTTCAGATATTTCTGCTGTTTCAGCAATGTACAGAACTCCTCGCTCTCTAAGTCTTGCTTGCAACTAGGTGAGCTTCTGGCCTCCTCAACTAAAGGATCGGCATCCATTTTTTGAGGTTGTACTCCCTGCATTTACAGGGCAATTAAAGTTTTTTAAATAAGTATTTTGATTGGCTATAATGAAAGTTTATTGGTTTTGGTTCTCCAAGTAGCTTCTAGATGTGTTAGGACATGTTTTAATTGCTTTGAAAACCTAAATACCACATAGCAAGGCACAGATAGTTATGCACGGGTCAGTGCCATAAATGCAAAGTAGCATGAAATGCACTTAAAGAGAGGGAAGGGATTGTTACTATTGACCATTAAACATCCAGCATAGTGGGTCATTTACGCATTTATGGATTAGTTGGCCATCAATCCCAGATCTGATGGATGGAAGGAGCATTGGAGGCAGTCCAGAGAAGGAATGCATTAAGTTATCAAAGTTATTTTCTTTGTTGTCACCAGCTCAGGCTTATGAATGAATCCGACAACTACAAGACTAGTACAGCAAGGTCTAACTACAGAATTGCCCCAGGAATTCATTTATTACCTCATTTTCTGAGAGATACCCATCAGGTACAAAAAAACCATCCTCACTCTCCTCTTCATCATCAGCTTTTGAATATTCTTCCTCTAAGCTTTCTTCTCCATCATCCTTATCACAATCCGAGAGGCTTTCACCAGGATCCTCCTATAGAACAACAACAACATCAGACTCACAGTTTCAATTCCAGTTTTTTATTTGAATAGAAAACTCAGTACCTCTTCCCATTCTTCATCACTGTCAACATCATAATCTAAGTCTGGATCCCTCCTTAATGGATGGCGTGGTCCAACAGAATGACTGAAAAGGTGAAATTACAGTAAATTAACATACAGCCAAATCCAGTTTAAGTCACCTAATACTACAATTTTACATTAACTAGTAAATCAACATGAGTTCATGATTGGTATGAACCTAAACCTTGCAGACAAAACAAAGAAACAGAAAATACACAAACATAGCATTGAAGTTCCAAGTCTCACACTAAGCACACTTAAATCATTCTTAATAGCCCATGGTGCACTTGGGCACAAAGGTAGAGCCTTGGCACAAATAGCAAAGCATGGATATACCCAAACAAGGTAAAACAAGCAGTTTAAAATGCAAGATCTAACTTCAAGAACTCAGCAAGATGCAGACAAGACCTGGAGAAAAAATAAAATAGCTATTGCTTCAGGCAACTAGATGAAAGGCTATAGCAGTTTCTAATAACAAGGTGTTAATGGAACATCACTGGATATAGGGTATGTGGTTTTTACTGGAAAGTGGGAGGGGGGCAGAGCCTTTAGCGAACAAGGATACTCTCTTTAAAAGATAGAGCATTTTGCTCTTGAATCTTTAAACTTAAGCACATTAAAGCATTTTGCACAACAATGAGCAGTGGCATAATAAACATATCAAACTTAAGGAATGAAAAATAATGTATTTATTCCACCCACAAACACTGAAATTACTGAATTAACCGGTCATGGACTACATCTTAACATGTTCAATTAAATAATCACAAAGAAAATCTTTCTAGATAACTAAGCATAGTGGCCTACACATAATTGCCAGGGAAGACAGGTTAAATAATGGAATTATGACAGCACTTCCAGCAGATCTGACTGCACTCCCATACCCATTTGCCTCTATATTGAGTAGCATATTGCAATCCTAGGAAAGAGAGGTTACCTTTTCTTAGGCCAGATACCATAAAAGGCAGGTCTATGACTCTTATCAAACTGCAACAATTGCTTCCTCTGGTTACATTTTCTAATGTCTATGCATGATATGCCATCAGAAGTTTGATCTCCCCATCCACTATCAAGCTTCTCTACACTTGAATCATTATCATGAGTTGGTTCCCTGATAGCAGTGAGCTTAAGTTCCTTAAACAGCCCAGTCTTAGGCTTCCTACGGATACTCCAATGCTGTTTTCTATTGGAACGGATAGAGCAGCCTAAATGACACCAGGAAGACAAGTGTGACCTGCAAAATGAATGAGTGATCAGTCATCAAATAATCATCTGCCCAGGAAGGTTAGTATAGGCAAAAAGACAAGGAGGTGAGGGGGACAGGCTAGGGAATGCAAAACCTACTTGAGAATGTCATTAGTTGTAATGTTATCATTTAACATAGGAGCACAGTCCATTAACTGAGTTACTGCTTCATCCATCCTTTTACTCTTTTTGCTTGGGGAGTCAGAAGTGGTTGGTTTAGTTAAACTCTGGTCATTCTGACATGGGGAATTACTTTTGCTTCTTTTTAGAAAGCGTTCCATCATAGAAGCTTGCTTCTGCATAGCAACTCGCCTTTTCAACTCAGCTTCTTCCTTCTCTTTGCGCCGCTGTTCCTTCTCAGCTTCCTCTTGCTGCCTTTTCAGTTGTCTCTTCAATTCCGACTCTTCCCTTTCACGACGCCGTTCATCCTTTTCTGCCTCCTCCTGAAGCCGCTTTTGCTCTTTTTCCTGAAACAAATTAAATGAATAATATAAATACAGCAAACTGAAAAAATGTTTCAAAGCCTAGCAAAAAAAATCCCAAGCATAACTGAATGACCCTAGCAACATTGTTCCTGTTGCCCCAGAGGCAGAGAAAGCATGCTATAGCAGTTCATACAGGAAAAATAAGAAGAGAGAGAGAGAGAGAGAGGCTTGAAGATACATTTTGTCTCTTTTCCTTTTGAAGTTCAAGGTCCATCCTTTTTTTCTCCTTTTCCTCTTCTCGTTTATTTTTCTCCAACTGCTTGATGATCAATTTCTCTTCTCGTTTTACTTCCTTTTCAGCCCTACAATAACACTTCAATATTTAATAAGAAAAATATTATTTAAAGTACAGACAAAATAGAGTCTCTTACGATACATACATCTCTGCTCCATTCTTCTGTAACATGCCATCCACTAACAAACGAATGTCTGCTTCTCTTAAAACTTTGCCAAGCTTCCCTGATGATTTTATTAAATCACTTTTGTAATTCTCATCAGTCTCTGATTTCTGTAATGCAGTTATCATGGCTGAAAAATGAGTCACGAGTCAGTAATGACATTATAACCACAAGAACGTACAAAGCTTTACATCATCACTGAAATGAACATCCATTACAGTTGATAGGCAGCATGTCCAACAGCGATTTTCACTTATCATTCAATTCTGCATATTTATTTTTTACGCTCTATTAATCAAAGACAGTAGATAAGAAAAGCAATGTCTGTTCAGACTCCAGAGCACTAAAGCATATTTGTTTCATCCAGGTAAACCTTATCTACACTATGATAATCGCAAAAATGGAAGCAGACCAAACATTTTTAGTCACAGCTATTGCACAAGAAATGGAAGCATTATCCATTGACCCAGCTCTAAATAGGTCATTCTGCTAGACATGGACAATCAAACCAACAAAAAGTCCAATTATCAATCAAGTGATAGAAAAGATCAAACCGGATGCATCTCATGCTTTTACAGCTAATTACAAACAAACTCTGAGCATCTACAAAAAAATAAGTATACATATATTACCAAAAACAGCAGTAATCCTCTCATGGATCTTTGCCCGGCACATGCGCCTGATTTTCAATGCAGCACGTACAGATTTCGGCATTAGCTTCAAATCTCGTGTCTACAAACAACAAGCACACAAATCAATCGATTGAGCACAAGTGACAGGATTGAGCACAAGCGATAAACAAATGAGTTGCTAAAATGGACACAGGATAATCAAAATCTGTTTTACAAAGACAAACACTCCCATAAACGAAAAAAAAAGAGATAAAATAAAACAAAAAAAGAGAAAGAAATACCTCCCAGCACCAAAGACAAGTTTGAGTCTCATCCTCCAAAACATCAGCATCTACATTAGGCACACCATATGTTATTCTTTGACCAACAAACAACACAGCACTTTTCACCGCTGCAACAGACAGATTCCCACTCTTTTTCACTAACTTCCCATATATTTCCTCTGCCAATTTCGAAAACGGCATGTCACTCTCTTCCATTAACAGACCCACCATTCCATTCACATTAATACACTCACTTCCACCCAAATCTACACCAAACCCAAAACCCATTTTCTGATTCATCGTTTCTTTGTAATACCCAAATAGCCCTTCCATTTCTTTCTTCAATTCCTTAATCTGAACTTCTTTCTGTTCACCTGTTAAGTGCACGAGGTGCTGTTGATGTGTTGGTGTGGAAGTTGCTCGTTTCCTCTTCAGGGTCTTCTTTGGTTGATCTTGGCCGCTCGATTTTGACTCATCTTCGCCGTCGATTGCCATCTTGACCTCTTCCGCCATTCACTTCACCCAAATCGAACCCTAATTTAACAAGAAAAGGGGGGGTTTGACTCGGCAGAGAGGAAAATACAGCAGCGACTGCTTGTGATCTGTGGTTTTCTTCTTTGACGTGCTTCCCAGACAAGGAGCCTCAATTCCTTCTCTCTCTCTCACTCTCTATCTATCTCTATTGGCAATTTTGTTTCTCTCTCTTCTTCTTTTTTCCTGTTTGGTTTTATTTATTCATTTATGTTAAAGTGAATGGAGATCTAGGGAGTAACAATCATGTTTTTTCCCGCCATAGAAAAGGCAGTTTGTATTTTTGGCTCCAAAAAACGCCACGCGCAAAGGAAAGCTCCATTTGGCGCCTATCTTTTCGGATTTGCCGGGTGGCTTTGTAAGAAAATGACTCCTGCCCGGTCACGTCTATGAGCCCAGATCTTTAAAATACGTTTCCAGTAAGGCGAGCCCAAATGAAATCTGCAGCTCGTCTGGATTGATTTTCTTATCAACGGGCCGGAAGCGGGCCACGGTACATGGGCCTCAGGCCTCTTTTTAATCTTTATGGAATTCAAAAGAAACAGAAAATCTAAAACCTAAACACTGCTACATGCGGATTTGTTTCTCGTGTAATGGTGAGTTGATCTGTTTTTTTTCCTGTGTGGCGCGTGTAGTCACCGAACTTCTAATACGTAGCTAATATTTTTTTTTTATTTTCACATAAGAAATCATATAAGACCCTCATATTTATAATAGCCCTTTAAGTTGTTTTATCTTTAATTTTTCCCTTGTTTTATTTTAATTCACGTCTCAAGTTTTGTTTTGCAATTCCATTCTTCTTTTATTTTTAAGTCTATCAGATTCAATCTTTGTTCTATTATATTTTTATTTACTTAAGATGGCTTGTTAATTTCTTTTTCTTTTCAATTTCATCTCTTCAAGTTTTTTATCCTTTCATGTCCGGTACTTAATTTTTATTTTCATTTGGTTAGTTTTTTAAAAAAATTGAGTTTCTTTTATTGATTTTATCATTTAACATTAAAATTCTGGACAATTAAATATCCATAAAGACAAAACAACACTTGATCTGGATTGAAGTTTTTTTTTCTTGTAAGAAAATACTTTCGAAACTTGACTTGGCTCGAGGGTCATCTTAAAAGTAACTTGGTCCTTTACATAGTGTTTATATGATTGAAAAATATTGACAATAAAAATAATAATAAAAGGATTAGGACTTGGAAGAGATGTTATGGTTGTTTTTAAAAGTATTATAAAATATGAGGATACACGCTCGTGTTATCTGTTTATAGTTTATAGCCGCTGAAAAATAATAATAAAAGGATTAGGGTCTATTTTGGAAGTGTTGTTACGGTTGTTTTTAAAAGTATTTTTTATTTAAAAATAAATTAAAATATTTATTATTATTATTTTTTAAAAATTATTTTTAACATCAAAATAATTTAAAATAAAAATTTCAAATTTTAAGAAAATGGCACTTCCAATCAGCCTCCGGATGAAATCAGTGTGGCATATTTTTTTGTGATGAAAGTCCACTCTCGATCGACATCAACTTTGTTTCCTCTACCGAGAAGAAGCATGCCAGGCTGCAATAAAAAAGAGATCTTGTACAGATGGACAGGAAGACAAATATGACGGCGGTGGTAATCAGCACATGAACCAATAAAAAGACCACACGGTTCCTCGTCTTACAAAACATTAAAGACACGCAGTTCCGTGAATAATTCTGTATCAAAATTTCCAACGGTTTCCTTATTTCAGTTTGTTTTTTTAATTAAAATGTATTAAAATAATATATTTTTTAAAAAATCAAAATAATCTATAAATGTTAATTAAAAATAAAATAAAATTCTTTTTTTTCCGTAAGAGAAGCAGCTGATGTATTGCCGTTTGGCATTGCGATCTCACCAGATTTTATCTGAAATTTGAAAAAAATTATTTTTTATTTTAAAAAATATGTTTGGTGTGTTTTAGAACATTTGATTTTAAAATTGATTTTTAAAAAATAAAAAAACATCATTTTAATGTATTTCGACACGATAAACATTTTGAAAAATTACTGCAATTACACTCTCAAAGCAAGTGTTGAAGTAAAAAATGTATTTCCAAATCTAATTTTTTATTTTTTGGAAAAGAGGAGGAAACAGTGGACGTGTAAAGGTCCTGAAGGAAAAGGAAAACAGATAGTGAATCAGGGGATTGAGCCGTTTGTAAGACTTTGACACGTGCCTGCAACGTGTCGTAGTTTCATGCATGTACTTGACAGTCAAAGCTCTGAATTCTACTGCAAGGCATGGGATATTGAAAAGGATGAGATTATTTTTTAAAACAATATTTTTATTTTAAAATAATATTTTATGATATTTTTAGATTATTTTAATTAATTTATTGATGTCAAAAGGATATTTTTGAAAAATAAAAAAATATTCTTTTAATATATCTTTAAATAAAAGATACTTTAAGAAAAAGATCAACTAAAGTCCACAACAATTTAAGAAAATGACATATCATTTTGAAATTTAGAGAAGTAAATAGTGAACAAACATGTTACCGGTGAGTTTCAAAAATATTTTTATTTTAATTAAAAATATATTTATTTTTGAAAAAAAAATGTCATGGAATTTAGTTGATTTTTTTTATTTTTTACTATAAATTAATTATATATATATATATTTAGATCATTTTCACATAATAATATCAAAAATATTTTTTAAAAATAAAAATATCATTTTAATATTTTTTACACAACAATCATTTTAAAAAACACTAGCAGCAACACTTAAAAAAAATACATCTCACATAACAATAATAATTATTATATATATTTTATTGATGCCTTGATTTATAATTAGGTGTTTTTGGTACAAGGAGGTAGGATTATCTCAGGGGAAGCTAAATAATAGGACTGTAGATGCAGCCATTCCATATTTATGGACATCTTTACAATCTTTCCGACATCGGAATTTAAGGGATATCTTCCTCCTATCGCCTCCTACCACCAGAGCCGCTCTCCCTCTGGCAGTTGAAATAAACAGCGGCCACCGGCGATCCAAGATTGTAGATCTCAGCAAAGTCTCTGGTGTTGAAATTCTGGCGCCACCCAGGGGCATACACTGTCTGCCTGCCCAGCTGCCGGAACAAGACGAAAACAAACCGATGGATCCCCACCGTCGGCCTCGGGCTCTCATAGCACACACTCTCCTGGCCTGCGCAAGTTATCAATAAGTAGTTTAGTTTTGATGCAAGCAAGCAATAACATGTCTAAAAAAACAAAAATTACTCCGCCATGCATGGGGTTTTATTAATTCCCTTAGTTCACAAACACAGTTCATCGATCCGAACTGAAATTTACTAGCTCGAACAAATAAATTAATTGACATGGCCACGTAACCCTTAACCCTCGATCGCCAAAGCAGCCAAATTTGTTTCTCTTCACTGTCTAATCTGTCCGCCACAGTCCCCACCTACTCTCTTGTTTGTTTCTCCACAAGGCCGGGGGTGGAAATGGAATAGACTGGCTATTTGGCTAAGAAACTCTTGGCGTCTTGTCAAACATGTATTTTTCACTAATATATCGATTTATAAATAGATCGGCATCTTAAATAATTGTTCAGCAGCATAAAACTTAAAATATAAAACACCCCGTCGATTAAAAAACAAATTCTCATGGGATGGTGGTGGTGAGAATCATGACATAAAAGAGGAGGAGACCGGTGAGAAGGAATATTCTGGAATATTCTTTCCATTCCCCTCCCTGAATGGCAATTCGAATAAAAATCAGAATCCCAAGTTTCTTGAATTGGATTTTTCAAACTCGAGCAGCTGAAAAACAACCACCAAACCCGCCATCAAAAATTATATTTTACGGTATAAAAAACAATTTAAAACAGCTCAGGGGTGAAGAGTTCCTGGATAACTAAGACCATGTTTATTTTTATGTTTTGAAAATATTTTAAAAAAACTGAGATTTTTCTTGCTTCAAATTAATATTCGCAAGGTGTTTTAAAATTATTTTAATGTGCTGCAGTTAAAAATAAAATATATATTCTTTTGATATATCTCTAAGCAAAACACCTTGAAAAATAACTAGCTAGCTTAAATCATATTTCAACGGGTAATGCGAGAGCATGTACAACCCAGTGGTTATCTACCAGGCAGCTTCTTAAAATGAAGAAGGGGTTATCCCTCGTCGTATATAACCCAAGATATCCAAAATATTTAATGACGAAAAGAGTAAAACAAGAAATTAAGAATACAAATGTAAACATACATACCAAAGGTTGCCCCAGTAGTTGCTGGAATATCAGTCACCAACCTGCAAGTTCACATGACAAGAAATTCATCTCAGCTGATGAAGTTCAAATAAACAGAGCCTGGTCGACTCGTGGTATCATCGTGAATGGGATAATGCAGGATAGGGTTTTGTTTCTACTTTCTACTTTACTTGTTTTCTACACGCGACGATATTAACTAAACCGGGTTTATTAGAAGTTCTGCGGATTACAGATTCGTTCAATACCAATTACCAATTCTGGGAGGAGAGAATTATGTAGACTCCTCGCGCAGCTCCCTTAATTTTGATTATTGTTTTTGGTATTATTAAATTCATTTTATTATTTTTTTTAAAATGATATTATTGATGTCATCACCAAATTACTAGGGTGTTTTCTTTATTTCTCTCCTCTATTTTACGTGGACTTTTCCCTCGAGAAAATTACAATTTTGGAGATCTTATCTACAACTATTTAAACCATAATATTCTCGTAGATATTTTTGACGAGTAGTTATTCTGTCATAAGCACTTGACTAGAATAAATTAGAATAATTATAAAAAACGATGATAGCCATTAGGTGCCACTATCACCGTGCATGACTAGGTGTACGAACGTGGCATCCCTAAAAGAACCCTAGTCAATCTATTCCTCGTTTGCTCGACCCACTGGGCAATAAAGGAATGAAAGAGAGAGAAGACAACGATAGGAATAGTAGGACGCCGATCAATCAGACAAGAAAACAAAAACAGAGAGCGTCATGACAGAAACTCTCCCCTTGCTTTCACCGCACGAACTGTACTTAATGAAAGTAGATTATATATGGAAAATAGATTGTAGATAAATCTACGTGCATGCAAACGCAGTTATTCTCATATAGTTTCATTATACTATCACAAAAACTCACAAAGCTTAGCAGCTATATCGTCAAAAAACTTAGCAGTTAAGTATCCGGCGACTTGCTTCAGGCAAGTATGGATCGAGTTTATCCGGTGGATCCATCAGAATACCAAGATCGAAAAAGAGTGTCGAGAGAGAGAGAGAGAGAGAGGGAGTCGTTTACCAATGCAAATATTCTCGTAGGCTGGGGTCACTTGGGCTGGGTGCATCAGGGTCCACCATAACCTACGATGAAAGTGACACTCCTTGTAAGATTGTCAAAGAATCTAGAGAATAAAAAATGTGGACGTTTGATGAAGTCACCGAAATAATAATAATAAATGAATGAATGAATGAATGAATGAAAACTACTAACTTGAAGGAGGAGGAGGAGGGGAGATTGTGGAGACGTACCAGAGTGTAGAAGGTCCTTAGATCTTCCCCGCCAATATCAACCCTAGGCTGGTTGACAACTTGAGAGGGTTTGAGCTCGCAACCATTGTTGACCTCTCTGGAATTGTAATTGACCCTCAGGGAGATAGACCTCGTGAAGGGGTCCAGCACGTCCCCTATAACTCGGCCAACACTCAGCGGATCTCTGTTCCTTGACATTTTTTTCACAGAAAACCCACTCACAGGTAGGTGCAGTTCGAGTCGTGAAAAATGAATTTTGATCAATTTATGGCTTCCATTAATTTTTCACTGCTCTATCAGTTTTTCTTCTTTTGTGGATTCCTAGATCACGTTATGGTGATACACACACACACCTCGTTAGCTCAAACTCTATGCGATTCGGAGTCCAGATAGAATAAAATAAAGGTGGCAACCTTTTTTATTTTTTCAAGAATTAAAAAAATATCATTCTCATTTTTTCACTCATGTTTTTTTTCTCTCTCGAAGAGAGCCAGCTTCGTTTCTTCTATTCCCTTTCTTCTAGTTCCCAGGACAGTAAAAGCAAGATTGGAGCTCGAGGAAGACGACCTACAAGTGTAAACATATACAATATCTCATTGTCAAATAATTTATAATATCAGAACGTGACGTGACATTTTAATTTTAATATATCTCGAGATATTTATGGCAAAATAGTTTTTCTTTTTAATAAATTACAGTGAGTTATATTTAAATAATCGCTACTATTCTGATGCCCATTTTTTCCTTTCTATAGCTCTCTCTCTTGTACATAGTTGAAGTCAAACTATCATATCTTAGAGGATCGTTGCACCGGCTGATGTGCATCTGGCAACAAACTCGAATCTCTTACAAAAAAAACATTAAAATACTCGTGCCTTGGCTTGACTGTATCTTCCACAGAATATATTATTATTTTTTTAAAAAAATAATATCAATTATCACACCAACAATTACATAGAATGTCATAAATTTATACGAACTTGAATCTTGTAGATTCATAAGAATAATCAATGAAGTGCTGTTTGGTCTGATTATATATAATTTTCGTGTTATACAGGTGGGAAAAAAAAGAGACAAGTACTGTATTTTAAAAGTGTTTTTAAATTAATTTAAAAAATTATTAATTTTATCTTTCAATTTGAATTATTATTTTTTGATATTCTTAAATCATATTTTTTGAAAAAAAATATTTTAATATATTTATAAATAAAAATCACTTAAAAAAACATTGACAATAATCCACCAAACTCTTGCGAGCGAAAAGTGTTTTGTCCAGCTGTTGCAAGTGTTCTCTTTTTTCATGTTAACATATCAATAAAAAAACTATTATAAATTTATTTATAAAAATAAGTTCAACTTTCAGTTTTTTTTATTTTGTGTTTTCTTTCGACCAGTAGCTATTTTTCTTTCTTGGTGTTTTAGTTCAATTTGATGGGTTATCAGTAGAAAATAAAATAAAATAAAATAAAATAAAATAAAAATAAAACCACCATCACCAGGGACGGAACCAGGATTTAATTTAGGGTTGGAGTGCTAAAATAAAAAAAAAATTTGAATCTAATTAATATAACAAGGAAAATCATGTATATAACTAAAAATACTTCAAAGTTTCAGGACCTGGAACGTAAATTTTCTCAAAGTTTGAAGGTTATCAGCCCAAAACTTTAACCTTGTGGAGAAACCAGAGACCAAAACAGTCACAGCCATGTAACAGTCACTTTGGTTTCTTTTGTTTATTTGATAATGCATTTCTATTTTATTTATTTATTTATTTATAAAAAATAACAGAGAAAAGTGTAAAATACCTCAGTTCTTCCGTGAAAAAAAATCACTTGTCTTTTCAAGTCACTGTCTAGCAACACGTTTTAAAAATATTTTTTTTTATTTAAATTAATTTTATTGTGTTTCTATATCATCAATAATTTTTTAAAATAAAAAATATTATTTGAATATGTTTTTAAATTTACCATGAATGGATTCCTAAACAACACGCGTGATATCCTCAAAGCACGGGAAAAAATCACTCGAGGGTTACACCCAAATAAAAATCTTCTAATTGATCGTGAATTATTGGCAAGTAGCCTTACGAGGACGAGTTCGGGGTGAAATGGCTAATGTTTTATTGGCTAAGAGGGATATTCTAGAAACAATGACGGCTGATTGAATCTATATAATGACGTCATCACAACTGCGCTCGCGCGCGTGGTTTAACACCAAAAATATTCCTTCTAAAATAAAAAAATAATTGAATTTTAAAGAAACGACAGTACAAACCACCACCCTCCAGAGCAATCTCTAAATATAACCACTGGCCAATGAAAGACGATCAGGTTTGCTCTCAGCTTCGGTTGATCGTTGTCGCTAATATCGGCCACTGGAGCTATATCGTTAACTCGGTCGTGGATTATCGAGTGCAGGTGACCGACACCACGTTAATCAAAAAAAAATCTCTAAATATATATTTGGTACCGTGGTACAATTTATTTACTAGAGGTGATTTATTTTTCCAGATACATCACCCCTTTACAATTATAAAACAGAATTCATTTAACAAGTTTTTCAAAACCTACTTATTAAATTGACTGACGTAATCAGTAGTGATTGAATGGTAAACAGTAAAGCGGCGATGTGACGTGTGAGTGTTTAATCAATCGGATTCTGGATGTACAGATGAAAAGATTTCAGTTTTTTTTTTTTAAATAGGTCTTTTCTCACACAGGTGATTACACTCTGGCTTCTTATCCAGGCGCTGCAGCATGAGTGACAGAGGCGGCGACGCTTCACGTCTGCTTCCGCTGATGCTCAAGTAGCTGTCAGTCTTCTTCAGAATCGAGGGACCGGGGCGATGCAGGCACCGCCTTTCCTTGCAATTCTCGTGGACCCCAAAACCGTACTGCTTTTTGTTCAAATCGTGGATGGAAGATTCACCGCGATCCATATCGTTCCAGATAATTTGAAAGTCCGTTTCGCTGTTCGCCAAGAAAGAGGAAAGGAAAGAGAGAGCCCCTCGTTGTAAATGATCTGGGGCCGGGATTTTACTTTTGAGGGCTTGTCGAGTTCAAAACATATAGAAAAAGACTGGAACGGGAAAGTATAGAGCTTGAATGATGAAAATGACATCGACGGGATGAAAATGATTTGAGAATGTGATTGGAATTAATTTTTGTTTAAAAATATATTAAAATAAATATTTTATAAAATTATTTTGAAAATCAGAGCATAAAAAAAAGTCTAAAATTACAAAAACTTGACATAAAATAAAAAGTAAAAAAACCTTCACTATTTTTAAAAGATACTTCCAAAAACAAACTCTTGATTGACATTATTTTTTAAAAAACCTATTGTTTTAAATTATATTAAAATAATATTTTTTTTATTTTTTTGAAAATTATTTTTGACATCAGCACATCAAAATTATTTAAGAACATCATTTTTTTAATTTAAAATAAAAAAAAATATAAAGTAAAAAGACACTTCCAAAAACAAACTCTTGATTGACATTATTTTTTAAAATGCCTTTTGTTTTAAATTGTACTAAAATAATATATTTTATATTTTTTTAAAAAATTATTTTTGACATCTAACACATCAAAATAATTTAAGATCATTTTTTTTAATTTAAAATAAAATATTTTTTTTTTCAAGAATAGATTCCCAATCACAGAAGAGAAAAGAGAGCTGTGGGTGCTTTTCGTTCTCATCCATATTCATGACCAACCAATTCTCATTATTTGAATTCTGGTGTGCCGTGTTTGCCATCCTTCAAATCTAAAAAAGAAACACATGCATGAATCAATTTTGATTTCTAAAATTTTGCTGTGGAATGATCTAATCCAATCAGATCAGAAAATGGTCGTATCTTGAACGAGCAAAGATGCAAGGTGCAACTTACTAGCAAAGGTCCTGCAAGGTTGATTTTTTTATACATATAAATAGAATATATTTTTTTACACCTGCATGATTTGTTTGCATCAGAATACCCTGATTTATAAGCACTCGAAAGAAAGAAAGGAGCGCTGCACAAGTGACTCCGCCTCCCGCGGATGTTCCAGGCCGCAGCACTCAAAACTGCGGGACCCAGTCGTAAAGCAAGGGAGCAATATTCGAAAATCAAGAGGTGAATTTGATTAGCTGATTGTTCTTGGTCGGTTCTTGATGGGAGGAAAGGATATGATTACGATGTGGACTGCCCAAAAACTATCCTAAAATGGATATGAACTTGCTTGGCCGGCGATTCATGCATGGGACTACTTTCAATCTCACTAAAGTAGCTACGAACTTTCTCCACCACCATCTTCCCGGCCTTTCGTTACACGTTATCTCCACACATCAAAGAAATCTGTGCTGGTACGTGGAGAGCAATTCTATGTGGTTAGATCAGCCCTATCAGCTATCTTTTTACCTGGCTATATTTTGTAATAATTAAGGTAAAAATCATTTGTTAGAGCATCTTAAAATGGCGGAAGTAAAAGCGGCAGCTAGAGACTTACCGTCACGAGTTCATCGATGCAACAGCTCGTACACAAACCTCCTGAACCACACCAGGTGTAAGAAGTTATTTTTCTTCTTTCTTTTCTATACATGAAAACCAGGGAAAGAAAGTCTTGTCACTCGTCCTTTTCTTACAAGGGTATAATAAACCAGAGAATGAAAAGATTTATTTTACACCTGGTTTAGGAGGGAAAATGCCGAGGAAAAGACCTCTTGGAGTTTTCATGGGATATTGTCAAAATTTTTAAATTTTAGAAGAAAATGTGTGAAAATATTTTTTTTAAAAAAATGAATGAGAGAGAGATGGAGAGAATTTCCTTACTCGTAATCGTCGATAGTAATTTAATTTAATTATAAAAGTATTTTGTAATTTTTCAAAAACAAAAAAAAATACCTCAAAAATCACATTTCTGTAATCATAGGTAAGCTAGAATTGTAAAATCATTTGTAAATTTCCCCCCATATACTGTCCAAGCACCTTGAAGAACATGGTTCAAGTAAAAATCCATGCATAGTTTAAATAATTTTAAAACACAATCTAACTATTCATGTCCATAGATTTTCATCCTATATAAAGAATAAGGGAATGTAGAGAACGTGATGGTCAAAGACGAAATGGGAAGAAATTTAAGAATATCAATGCATACAATTGTACATTTTCATCACACAAATTATTGACCTAGCACAGTTCTTCTCTATCCCTCATTTTTGTCCAGCTAGCATAGCAATTAACAATTATACAAGTATTTTACAATTAAAAAGTGTTGTCCAACGAAACTAGAATTGACAGTAAAGCGAAGGTAGATTTTGCTATTATTCCCACCATTTGTCATCAACCAAACGGGGAAATAAAACTAAGAAAACCCATATTTTTTCAACTGTTGTGTTCATTTTCCATAATTTATCAACGACCAGACAAAGAAATAACATGGAAAAAATTCAAATTTCATAAGCCCATCTATGGAAAATTTAGTTCCAGGCAATACAGCATCAAAGAAAACATTTTGAAACCAGAGTTGAATACCCAAAAAACATTCATAACAAAAAGAAGCAAAAAAGGCTAATGCTGGCATGTGGTTGAGGTCCATGAATCAAATTAGAAATAAGAAAAGGAGAAATACCAGTAAGCGAAGTGGGCAGATCTCAATGAACTTTGTTTGTTGAAATCACAGATGGGTCTCCATCTATCTTCTTCTTTTTTTCTTTCTACAGGGTACTACAAAACAAAGGGGATTAAGATGGGAGGCTGTAAGGTGGAGAAATTGAAAAGCATTTTGAATAGAGAGATACTTTCTTTAATGATAAGAGATATTAAACTGGTCATAATCCAGATATTATAATTATAATACACAAGGATCCACTGCTAGTTTTTTTCATCTTTCAGTATTTTTAATACTTCATTTTCAAATCCTACTTTCATAACGTATTGCTCTTAACTTTTTTCTTATATCGAAGGTAGAAATACGCTGGTAATACACTCAAATTACAAAATTAACAATCTAGCACACGATCATGATTTTTTTAAAAACATCCCTAAAACCTTGTAACAACTACTTAGAAGATTAGTAATTCGAAGCTCACGCCCTTTTTTCCCGTCTGAACAGAGCAGAAAAAAAACCCAGACCCTCTTTTATCGATTATTTTATAACTACAAACCAAATTTGTAATTCAAGCTCTCCCTTCCCATGTTTATCTTTGGTTTCAATGATATGCGAATGATAAATATTTGCTATTTGATAGCTAATTAATGAACTAATCAAGTTAGATATACAGAAGTACTTGGGTATTCAGATTGCTGTTGATAAAAAAACGTACCTTGGCCAGAGACCGCGACTTGAAGCTTGTACGGAGACCACACTTGAGGCTTTGATGGTGGTGGCTGATGGGCGTTGGGTGGTGCTCGGGGGTGATTGGTGGCTGATGTTTAGGATTTCGAGGCGGGAGGTGAATTAGAAGAAGGAAGGGAGAAGGCGGTGTGTTTTGCCTTTGTGTAAGATAAGTTAGTTATTTTAAAGTTACTTAATATCTATATTCTATAACTATGTATATTTTAGTCCCTGCACTTAGTCCATGCTCAAACTAAATCCCTATAATTTCTATTTTCATCGAAAATTGAATAAAGATTTTTTTATAACTTAATGACCGAGTTTTCGTTTGGATTGATTAAAAAGTCCAGATTTAATTCATAAAAAAAAAATCAATTAAACTTGGTTTGTTTTTTCTATAAGCACGAGGATACGGTCCACTCCTATCCCAAATTAACGTGTCCATGGATATTTATTTTAAAAGATTTAATGATTTTATTTTAATTATATTTTTAAAATATTTAGATAAAAAACAAATTATATATAAGAAAATAAAAATAAATAAATTTTAATAACAGTTATCACAGTAATATCTTATAAGAGGGGGTGTTTGGAAAGCATTCCAAAAGTGCTTTATTAAAAAAAAAATAGTGTTTTTATATTCATTTAATATAATAACATTAAATATAATTTTAAGAAATATTATTTTAATATATTTTTTTTAAAAAAAATAATTTTAAAAATAATAATAATCACGCTCCCGACCGCGAATAAGCTGCTGTGGCTGCTGTGGTGAAAAGGATAGACGATGAAGACAGCGTGATATTTTTCGGCGAGAGCGCAGAGGGGGTGGCTAAAAATCTTGGGAATTCAAAGGATAATAACAAGTCTCCATACATACATGCATTGTATGAGTAGTCAACACCCTGTTATCCTAGGCCCGGAGTAACTTTGTTCATGGAAAATAGTTTTTTTATATGATCTTTTAAATTTTTAATTGCTTGTTTTTTATTAGAAAAATTAGTCAATATAAAACACCTTTGAATTTAGATTGGTTTTCTGAAAAGTTTTTTTTTTACTCATATAAACACTTTGCGGAAACTATAAAAAATCAAAAATATCTTATAATATATTGATGGTGTCAGATTTGATTTTTCATCTTTTAATTGCTATATATTTTGTTTTGATTTTTTTATTTTTATAACAATTTAATCCTTTTTTTGTTATTTGTTTTTTCTTATCACGTTTTCAATTATTCATTCATCATATTTGGTCATTTTTTTTAATGTTATATGTTTTATTCGAGATAATTTATGAAAATAATTTTTATTTTTTGTCTTTATTATTTATTTAATATAAATAATTTATAAAATTAAATTTATTTTTTAATTTCATCCCGCTTCAATTTTATATATTGAATTTGATTCTCGTTCTTTTAATAAACTTGAAAGAATAATATTAGTAAATTATTTTTCAACTTTTTTAATCCATTTTCCATGTAAATTACCTCCCAAACATAACTATTTTCACAGGAGCATGGACGGCTCGGGGTACCTGTAATTATCACAAGGCACAACGTTCAATAATGGTATTCGATGAAAACTAGCCAGAATAGCAACGACAGTGCCAAACATATATAATTTTATTTTCATGTTTTTTAAACTTTGTGTTATCTACTTTATCTCTACTTTCCATGTTTTAAACATTACTTTGAGTGATTTTTTGAAGATGCCCTTGACAAGTTGAAGGAAAATAGATTTCTATATTCAAATCAAACTTCCTGTTCTTGTTTTTTTTATTCCAGTTTCATGAAAATTGAAGACTTTAGATTTGTCAAGTATCCAGTTTTTTAATTTAAGCCCGTTAAAAGAAGCTAAATAGTCATGGGAAAACATCATTGTCCTGTACTGAAAAATATTATTCATCAAAATAGTATAATAACAATTAAAATGTTTTTTATTTTATTTTAATTGCATAATAAAACATGAAAACACACTATACATGTACAAAGATTACGATCATTAGTTGTACTTGAGATCGTAACCTAGTAGGGAAATATTTTTTTTTATTTTCTCTATATATTTATTTATTTTTTCTATATATTTTAACTGCTCGTGGAGAGAAGCACAAAATTTAACGCACATCACCATCATAGCTCGTAACACGCGACCCAAAATCAGATTTATTTTAAGCTCCACGAGAAAATGGAACCCAGCAGTTGACTTCACGTCCTCAATGTACATGGAGACTCCGAAGACAAAGACAGAGGATACCACAACAAACACAGAGAGATAGTTGTTCTTCCGGCCACGGTTACTGAAGAGAGGAGAGGCGACTTCCTCGATGATGTCCGCACGAGTCGAATGGCAAGAGAAGAGAAGGGAGAGACATGGAAACAGAGAGAGGCACTGAACTAGACAAGACAGAGATGGATAGAAAGACAAAAACTTTAAGTTCTGTCAGTTTCTTTAATTTGTTTGTTTAACACTGGGTTTGGTGAGGTGGGTTTTTCTTCAAGTAAATGGTTAGTCCATAGTTATTGATCCCGTCCCGGTACCGCTTCGGTTTTGTGTTTGGAGCGGAACGTTCGGTTTCGTATCGTTCGAGTACCGTTCGGTTTTGTACTTGTTCATTTTATTTAATTATATATATGAAAAAAATTAAATTAACAAGTAAAATTTAAAATCAAGATAAATAAACTTTAAATTATACAATACAAACACAAAATCAAACAAACATAATCTCAAAATTAGAAACATCTCTAAAATTTCAACAATAAAATTATTTTTTTTAAAATAAAAAATAAAAAATGAATTTAACTATAATTAAAAGATCCAGAATATTTGAAATTTAAGCTACTTATTGTATGTTTTTCAAGTAATTCTATGTTTTTTTATGGTTGTTGTATTTGAATTTGAATTTTGAAATTAATTAATGTTACTTATTGTTTTTAATGTTAGAAAAACTTAAAAAAACAAAATAAACACATTAAGAAATAATCAATAAGTTCAAACATAATTAATTAAAATACATTCCATTACAAATAATTTAATCAAATTAATTACAAATTAATACCCCTATTTTTTATGTTAACTACTATTATATAATAATTAGTATAAAAATATAAAACCCTACCCATCCAACCCTACCCATCTTTTCTTCTTCTCTAGCCGCCCCATCCTTTCAGTAGAGACTTCCGAAGATAAAACAAAGCAAGGGTCCGAAGGAGTTCTAGGCTTCTAGCTTGATTATCGGGAACCCTCTCTTGATAGATGAAGAACCCCTGCCCCAGTCCCATATACAGATCTGTAGCGCGTTGAACCAAGACAAGAAGACCCAAACCCTTTGAGGATCATAAAGAAGGTTGAATCTCTTCGTAACCACTGAAAAATCGAGTTGGAGCAGGACACGCCGCAAACACACCCATCCTTTCTTCTTCCTTTCTCCTTTCTTCTTCTTCTTCTTCTTCTCTCCCCCTCCACAGCAAACACACCCAGCCGTGAGTCCAACTTATCTGTACAGAAACGAAATCAAGTACCTCGACTTGATTTCGTTTCTATACCTCCATCTTTCTTTCTTCTTCTTTTTCTGGTTCTGTTTTTTCTTTTTTGCGGTTGAAGAAATGAAATTGATTTGGAAATTATGGACGGGGTTGTTTCTTCAGTGTATTTGGAAATTATGGACATGAAACGACGTCGTTTGGCTTGACCCGGAACGGAACGCCCGGTACGGAACCGGGGCGTTCCGGCCGGAATTCGGCCGGATTTTTCGAATCGACCGGGATTTTCATTGGGACAAAACGTCGCCGCTTTGTCCTGGATTTTGCAACGGATCGGGCCGTTCCGCCGCTCCGACTGAACAGGACGGGATCAATAACTTTGGGTTAGTCTTCTGGCTGATGGAGAGCTCTCTCTCTCTCAATCTTCAAGCTCCACAAGAACTTCAGTAACAAATTAAATAACCGAGTCAAAAGCAGAGTCAAGTGCAGTAAGTAACATATTAAATAACCGAGTCAAAAGCAGGGTCAAGTGCAGGAAGTGGCATATTATATAACCGAGTCAAAAGCATACATATAGTAAGTACTCACGTTTCCAGCTCGAACTGATCTAAATATTATGTTATGTTATTTATAGCTGCCTAGTTGGCTGAAATATCACGCAGAAGAAAGATAACGAATACCATCGGAGACAGCATCAGCAGCACTGCCACTAGCCTTAGCCTTGAATATCATAATAATATAAATTATATTATAAAATCTTATATAATAATTTAAATTTATAGATAAAATCAATCACAGTTTTATATTTAAAGAGTTTTCATTCGAAGGATGTATTAAAAAATGAGATAAATTACATTACAAAATCTCACCTAATAATTTAAAATTTTAGATGAGATATTGCTTAACCCATATTAAGATTTTCAATTATCTTTAAAAAGCTAAAAAAAACAAAGATCATATCGTGCCCACAGATTGAAAAGATTAAAATACATAAATATCCATTTAAGCATGTAGATTAACTATAAAAACAACCTTAATTAATGACAGTTAACCAACGTTACCAACAGTAACTTAACAGCAAAATCTTTTAAAGCTCGAGAGTTTTAAACAGAGAAGACAAAATAGAAATGACAGGACAGGGAATTGTTTTAACGCAGGACCGTTATTTGTGCATCCCTGAAATCTGCACATGACTACTATCTCTCACATCTGTTATCTAACATTCACCGGCATCTTTACAGCTATAATTTTTATTTATTTTTATTCATTTTATTGTGTAGTGTACGTGGAGCTGCCGGTAGCAGAAGCAAAGTTGCAGGTGCGATAAACAAATTTCAAATACTAATATTTTCGCGCTTGGAAAGCCTACAACGGCTATATCCCCAAACCCTAACTACTCTACACCCAACCCGTAGAGTTATGCCATTAGTTACACCTCCAGTTCAGAGGGCTTAACTTTTCATAGAAAGATTCCTAGCCGTCAGGCTCTTCTTTCTCTAAGCTCTCTCTTCCAGCCGCCAAGCATAGATTCACGAGGAATCCCTAATAATCCATACAAATTTCAGAAATTCGTAACAGAGAAATCGAAACCTGACCTGAGATAGTTGAAACCAAACCCTGATCAAACGGAAGAAGTCGTGAAAATGACCATAAGTGTGTCTCTAAACACAATTTCTTTTATAATATTGTCGATGTAGAATCATGCAAAACAACATTAATCTTTAAAGCCCTGCTTACTGTATATATATATATATATATATGCAGCGCCGATCATGATCACCAAACTAGATATCCTTTACTGCTCTTATAATTCAATAATGTTTCCAAAAATATTTCTTAACCTTGAGATAGCGCGCGATTATAAAAAACTCACAGATAACAACACTTAAATTATGAAGTACAGGGAATATTATATATATAGGACCGATTATAATTACATTAAATTACTATCCTGTATAGCTGAAATAATTTTTCAGTACTCCTTCTTCTCCCTTCATCCCTTTTGCCACAAGCTAGCAGCAAGCAAACAAATATTTTTATATATAAATATTTATTAATTATCCAACTAATATATCACGCGCGACGACCTTCAACTTTCATGCGTACGCCAAGAGTGAAAGATACTCAAACCGACAAGTATTCGTGAAAGAGGGTTTCAAACTTCTCCATTTGCTTTTTGGGGAGGGCAACCAAAACATTGACACTGTTCTTGTCATCAATGTCTGGGAAAAGCAGGATGATATCCTTCCTGTGGTATACTACTGGACAGCTGTACCTGGGGCAACCCCATGGATACTCCACTTCATCAAACCCTAATTTCCACCAAGATGATATCAAAAACTCCCCGTGTGGAAATCCTTTGTATATCTCACCCCAATCTATGGCAGAACGCGCGTACTCATCGGTTATTCTCTTTGCACCCTCCGCCACCATCTCCACCAGTTTAGAAATTGGCCCCTCTCGCAGCTCCCTACACCTCGCGCTCGCATAAGCAGTTAACACTGCATTTCCAGCGTATGATACTGGTAAAGGAGGGATCAATCTTGGCCTAATGTTGACAGCATAAAGAATCGTAGACACCCTGTCAAGATCCTGTACTTCCAGATCATGTGACAATGCCTTGCACCTCCAAATGTGAGCAGTTACCACATTAAAGCCAGAAATACGGGCACTTGGACTTGTCATGGCCTTCTCTTTAAGGTCGGAGATGTTGCCTGAGGTTAGCCGGAAAATCTTGAAGTCTAGGGCTTCTTGGGCGGCATCAAAAACTGGAGGATTCAATTCCTGGCCCAGGTGATCAGTCTGAAGTTTAAGCAATTCAGGGTGAGGGAAGGTGACGCGTGGTGGAGATCGAGCGGCTAGGAGTTCCCGGTCATTACAAGGAGGAACAGCCAGGGGTTTGCCACCAGCTACGGCAGCCAAGTTATCTAAGAAGGTTTTGAAGCTTATCCCGTCAAATGTTGCATGGCTAGTGGATATGCCTATTGCGAAGCCACCACACTTAAATGATGTTACCTGTAAATTAATATATTAAGGGGATAAATAAATTAACCTCGAGAAGAAAGTGTATGCATGCATTATTCATCTTAATCTCACTTCATATATATATATATATATACATATTTATTCTTACATATATTAAAAAAAAAAAATCCTGTGATCGATCCATGCATTAAAAATGTTCTGCATATTGGAAAAACATATATACGGGGAGGACCTTGCAGTTTTCATACCGAAATTCACTTATAACTGTGTTTTAAGATCTCAAATTCTTTTCATGAAAAAATCCAAGGAATTCTTTTCAAGTTTTCATATGGATTTTCCGTTGTAAATGCAAATTGCAACGAATTGTCCCTTGATTCCTTTCTTGTTTGCAACGGATCAGTCCGTTGCAAACAATCTTTTTTTTTGTAATGGAACATGACAGAATTATGGAAATGGACTGCCTGATATATTATCTAGCTAGTCAAGCCCTCATATGCCTCCAACTGAAAAAGAAATTAAATTCGGTCTCTTATTTTTCTTTTTTTGCCACAAAGCTTCTCCTTTTTTTTTAATCAAGAAAAGCTTACCTTTCAACCACCTGCATTTCTTACAAAGATAGATGAATGTCAATGACAGGAAAAATGAAATGATTTTTTAATTTTTTATCTCAAACTGAAGCTAATACAAGAAGACATCATTGTTCTCTTATATTATAGATATATCTTTTTTAAAGGATTCATGCCGCTGGATCATCGAGAAGTTTCATAAGATTCACAAAAAACTTGGTGAAAATTGGCCAGCCAGATGATAAAAATTATTGAAGGGTATATATATTGAAGCATAATTAATACAACCCCCCCCCCCCCCTCCACCCCCGAATTCAAGTACGTAGCCATATCTAGTTGAATATATATAATACAACCCCCCCTCTCCGAATTAAAGTACGTAGCCATATCTAGAGTGATGGCTGATTTTTCGTTTTTTATTTTTAGATTTGGTAAAACCAAACTCCCCATTTTTAAATTTGAAATCAATTCTTGCTAAATTAAATTGCCAAGTGACAGCTAATAAACAAATTAATGGTCCTCGGAGCTCTTCCTACAGTGACATTCAAGTTTTAGTGAATGCATGCCACATGCATCTCGCTATAAATGGTTGGAAGTAGTTGTGCTTTATTAATTTCCAACATAAAAGGGGGAGGGTCATTGATTATTAAGGTTTTTGGCAGGTTGTAACTACATTACTGCTCCATGGAGAATCAACACATTAAAATAATTTAAAAATATTAAAAATATATTAATTTAAAATAAAAAAATTTGAGTTTCTGCGGCACGCGGTTGAAATGCCGTGCCAAATAGGCTCTTAGTGTCTCTCTATTAATTCGATCTCTATGAAAGTGGACAAAATTTGAATTTTAAGAGATCGATCATATAGCCAAGCAAGCTGCGTTAGAAATCTTAATTAACCAATCGAAAAGTTTACATGTTAAAAAATATCTGTTACATCCTTAATTTATTTATATTACCACAATTGAAACTATTTTTTCATAGAAATAAAAGAGTTTTGTTCTTACGTGACGGATGAGTTTTTCAACTGATCAGTTTTATTCAGCTATAAAGTCAAAACCTGTGCAAGATTTGTATGAGCATTCGTATATGATCTGATCATAATCTGTTAATTAAACAAAAGTTCATCTCTGGCCTATATATATTGCATGGATGCATGCAGGAGCCACGAAGCAATCTGTTTCAATTTTCAAATTTCTAAAAGCCAGATATGATCGGTTTGAAAATGGAAAAACAGTATATCTGAGGATAATTAAAAGAACTAGATAGCATGTTCGTAATTTAAACCCTTACCTGGATAACACATAGTGGTTTACCATCTTTTTCCAAGCTCTGCAAACTGTTTACCAGCTTAGCAAATGCTGGATTAGGGTAAACCAAGTCCCCAATCTCATCCAATGTAGACTCACTAGAGGCCACCACAAAGCCAGCTCCTGCCCCATTACAATCAATCTCTAAACGACCCGTGTTGGTGTTGAACTTCATTCTTCCAGCCAGGAAATCATAGGGTACCAATATCTTCTCAAATGCATTTTTTACTTTCTCGGCTACTGTTTGAGGAGGAAAATCTTCATTGGATGCAAAAAAATGGACCGTTTCAACATTGAAATTGACGACCTGGTCGATGTTCGACAAGAAGATGGATTTCCTTTCAGTTTCTTTGTCTGGAAAAACCAGAGAAGAATTTTGGATCGTGATCTCGATCTCTTGGAGGACAGGAGGGGTTTCTTGGCATTGGTTTTCCATGATGATCAATTTGGTTTGTTTTTTTGTTAGAGTTTTTGCCGTGTATATACACACACACACAAACGATACATTAATGTATATTAGTGTTCATCTGGACCTGGTACTGACAGATCGACATCACTGCTAAAAAAAAGAAAAGATCGAGGCCATGTAAATAAATGATGAGCCCTGTAGATAAAACTAGCTGGGGCCGCTCATTTAAGAAGTGGTTGACGAGTTCGTTCAATGGTTTATAAATGTGGGAGAACTGCACTGGACAGCTAGCTAGCTATAACTTCATGGCTCGAGGAAGAAGTATCTGGAGGTAACGATTGTGGCCACGGGCATGATTTTGATAAAACATCAAGATGTGATTAATTTGGACATGATCAATCATGATTTTGAAAATAAATTAATTTGTAGAAAGGATAGAGATGCCAGACTAATTACCAGCGCGTAACAGCCAACCACTCGACTGTGGTTTAACTATCATAAAAATTGCTGCCGATCGAGACCATTAAATGCAGCTGATTTGTGCCCCCCCGCCTGTGAATACGAGGAGAACGTGCTCGTAAGAAAATCTCTTCCCAGCAGCATGCGATTATTCAGAGTAGTCTTCGTCGTTCTTCTTGAATATCTCTGTGCATGCTGCTGGAGATTTTATGAGCGGAGCGAGTAACAGTAGGTGGATAAATCTTGATTAAAACATGTTACTGAAAAATTCTAGATTTTGATCAATTTAATCTACAATGATCTCATTCTAATATGTTTGTATTAATGTTAAATAAATCTAAGTCTCAGATCTGATAGATAAGACTGGGTTTAGTAAACATCATGGATACTATCCGAAACTAGAAACCCAGTAGCTTGCAGTACACATTTTCATCAATGCTAGCAGCTAGAAATGCGGCTTTAACTCAAGCAGTTAGCCCATCAATTTCTTCAAACTAGACATTGCCAATTTAATGCACTTGGGCTTCTATAGCATTTATTATTATTATTATTATTATTATTATTATTTTTTTTTCATTTTATCTAGATATTCCCATCAAATTCTGCTCCTGGTATCTAGCAATAACGAGCCACTCCACTGCTTCCCAGGGAATAAATTTCAAAATACAGATTGCCGGTGGTCAGTGGATTCCTTGAACCTATCTTTATTATCGACTGGCAATTGGTTGAACGGAAGTGACCTCAAGCGACTATACGGGTAATATATCTCTGAAGATAGAGGGAAGTGTACTTGTTTCCATGCAGCAGTACATGTGTAGAGGATGAATTCATTGGAGCCGTGTAAATAAATTTTGTCATTTCTGTTTCTGATGAAGTTATGTTTTTTTTTTTTAATTAGAATGAAATATTTTTGTTTTGAAGTGTTTTACATGTTGTTTTGAGGTTGACTATATATATATATATATATATATATATATATAGTTAAATATATTAATTAAAAAAATAGTTCAAATCCAAAAATAAAATTATTTAGAATTGTGTAATTTAATAAAAAAAAGACATAATAAAATGATTTTTTCCGAATAAAATTATGAACATGTATAATATCACGAGAATGTCATCATCAATCTCGCAAGGTCATTACATTCTCCGATTGCTTTGAAATTTTAACGTAATACATATAAATATGCCAGGAGACTTTTTGTAAAATTTCATCTCAATATAACGGTAAAATTAAGAGATATAATTGATGTTGTAAAATTATTTATTATTAAAAAAATACTATTTGCCCAACATGGAACAAGCGGAACAAAACCGCAACATTCCGGTCGAAATTTGGGTGAAATTTTTATAACAGTCTGAAATTTTAAACGAGATAAAACTATTCTGTTTTATCTTATTTTTTTAAATGATACAAAATATTTGGGCCGTTTCGGCATAACCATAGAAATAACAAGACTGGTGTAAATGATTCATGAACAACATACCGATAGATTCAGAGAATGCACGGCCACTGCAGTCTGGAAAAATGAGTTTCTTCAGAATATCTAGCCAGTACGTATACTTCGAATTGAATGCTACCTGGAGAACATTTCAAATTGGATCGAAGAACACTTTAAATCCTCTGTTTCTCCTCCTTTTACTTTTCAGAGGCATTTCTTAAATTAACCAAGATTCAAGTTTAGCTCAATAATTCATGCAAATCATCGGATCACATTAATAATTATGCAACATCAGCAACTCAATCAGACGCAATACAATTTTTTTGCTTCTCAAAACTTCTTCAAATTTCAATCAATTATACTAATTACCCTCCTAGTTACTAGTATTTACCAGTAGCAAGGAATATACATCTCCGATTACATCACCGGCATTTTATGAACTGCAAAGATTGCTAAACATAAATCTCGACACATCAAACATAATTTATCATCACAGAAGCATATGTATTATGCACATCCAACACCTGCAAACAGAAATGAGAAGATGTTAAGAAAAGAAACCAAGAATCATTGTCTATGAGAAAATCCACTCACAGCTTCATATTTTTAGGAGATGGACTGGCATAGTTGTTAATTGGGTCTCAACTGTCAACAAGTTTTTGCAAGCAAATGACAGACAGCCGGCAGCTGCATGCTGAAAACTGGAAGACAGCAAGTTAAGCACTGTCTATCACTTTACCTGCCTATGTAGCTCAGTGTTTGCAAGGAAATTTGTCTAGAATTCGACAAAATACGTGTATTACAAAACCTCGTTGAAGGCATTGCTTTCGCTTTACACCCAGCCAAGCACTTCCTTGACCCTTCCTCCCCTCTCTCCTCCTCCTCTGCTACACCGCCGCACACTCCGATCCCTGATCTCTTATTCCAATCAAAATCCTCTTTATCATTGCTAAAATCTCTCTCTTCTTAATTTTCTCATCTTCTTTTTATGGGCTTCTCCGATACTTCCAGTAATACCATTTGTGCTTGATTTTGAGCTCTTCCATTAAGGTCCGGTAATGGGTTCTGTAGATCTGAGCTGGCTGTTTGGAGCGGCTAGATTGCCGAGTTACGAGCTTTAGGTGAGCCAGGTACGCGGAGGATGAGAGAGCCGAGTCTTGGAATGAGGTTTTGTTATAATTGTTTGGATTGAGGCAACTTGAGCAGGGCATCTTTAGTTTGTGCTTTGTTTTATATTTGCAATCGAGGAGCAAAAGGCAGAATGCTTTCCCCAAAATCTAGGCACACTAAAGATGTTTCTTCATTGCTACTTGGGTTGGGGCAGTTATTGTTGGATTTGATCGCTATTTCAACTACTAAAAAGTCCAGTATGGAACACTCTGTATAAGGGAAAATCCTGGGTGTCTCTTTCATTGCTACAAATCGCGATGCAGGAATCCATCTTACAGATGCTCATGAATGAGCAGGTTCTCACCCCCCCTTCGTCACAAATTTATGTGCCAATATTACATTGACTTCTGCTCATATTCAGGTTATTTAGGTTTGGTGCATGATGTATAGAAAACGAGATAGGCAATGATCTCCATTAATGTTCAGCTTGATACCAGTTTCAAATAAGAAATGTGGCATTGGAAGACTTGCACGCCCCTGCTGGCCTTTTGAAGAGCTGAGTATCAGGAACGAGTAAACTAGCAGAGTTGTCTGTAATCCTTCCAAGCATTAAACTGCATGTTCTGAAAATATGAAATTCAAATCAGTTCCATCTATGTGATTTTGGCATCAATAAGTGATATTAACATGCCAGTCCAATAATTCAGCATGTATATTGTCAGGTGATACGCATGGCTGGGGACAGATTGGATACTGATATTCTGTCTGGACAAAACGGTGGTTGCAAAACTCTTCTTGTGCTCTCCGGTAGCTATAATTAATATGAAATTTCCCTCCTAACTTCAGCTTGTATACTGTATGTACTCTGAACAAGGCTTCTCTTCCTAGAAGGTGTGGCCTCATTGTCGAAGCTTCAAAGTCCAAGCAACTCCATCAAACCAGATTTCTACACCAGCAAAAATTCTGATTTTCTTTCCCTCAAAGCTGCAGCTGTCCCCCAAAGATGAACTTGTGATCTACACAGCAGGTCTTTGAGTTCGAGTTAGGACGTCCATACCTTGTAAGAGCCTGGGAAAATCAGAGATTTACTCGCTCAACTGATCCTACCAAATGCACTTTCTGGGGTGAGGTTTAATCGTATAAAAAAAAAGAAGCTGCAGCTGTATGAGCATGTGTGGACACTGTGCGCTGTTTTTAATTATGTCCATACATTGTTTTTTCAATTACAATTGCCTTAAAAAAGTAGAAGATGAGATGTGGGATTTCACAGCTTAGCAAGATAGAGATTTATAACTTGCTGAAGTTCTACTAGAAACTTATTTCTAACGAGTTCCGTTCCTGTTTTGTGTCTCGGGCCGGGAGATAACATAACCACATGGAATTTTGCTGAAATCCGCAGCTGCTGTAACCGCATAGATTTGACGACAGAAGTTAGATTTGTTCGTGCAGGACGAGCAGACAATGAAGGTTAAGGAGCGTTTTTATTTCCTTGACACCAGGTGTATACAAAATCCAACGCTTTTAATAAGCTTTTTATACTGAAATTGTGTAGCAGTGCGCCTATATAGCCTACGGAATTGCCAGATAGCAGCATGCTGTTAAATTTGGATAAGATTGGTCAATTTGATCGGAAAAATGCAGTAATTTTATTACATAACCGTTCAGATTCGTAGGAAAGAATCGAAGATTATCTACGCAATGAATCTAATCAGACCGCCTGTCCAGTTGAATCAGCGTGGCAAGCACTGAAGCTGTCAAAAAAAAAAAAAACTACAACTTAATGAGCTTCAACTTATGAGTATCTTCACTTCAATGAACTATGGATCTATTGTTTCATCATTCATGCTTGGCAAACTGCAATGGATAGAGTACAGGATAACCAAGCATTCAAGCCATTTGACTTCAAGACCGGACTGAGTAACATGCCGGCCGGCAATCAATAATTTTAACTTTTGACGGCGCTGAAAGTTGTTAAGTGGCCGTACTCTAAAAATGTTTCCTGATGAGAATATATGTATCATGCGAAAAAAAATGATTTTTTTTTATTCTAAATTAAATTTTTTAATTGTTTTTAGATTATTTTTATATATTAATATTAAAAATAAATTAAAAAAATATCATTTTAATGTATTTCTGAATAAAAAATATTTTCAAAAACAGCATAAATCATACTACTAAACCGTCACAATATATATATATATATATATATATATATATATATATATATATATATATATATAACATTGTTAATGGTGTTTCCTAATAATACACTCTTATTAAAAAAAAAGATCTCATGTATTTTCATTATTTTTAGAAAAACTATTAATAATAATAATAAAACCAATTTTTCATACAATTTCAGAGAACAAATTTTATATATATAAAAAAAACAGAAGAGAGAAAGAATTGGAGGTGACTGTTTCGATTTTATTTGTTTTTATATTTCTAAGAATTTTTTACTTTAAATTGTTTTCAAATTTTATTAGAAAAAATAATTTTATTTTATTTTATTTTATTTTCAAACGTGCTCTACATTTCACCACTCTCTCTCTTTTAACAAATATTATATATTTTACATATAAAACAAAATTACTAATCGAATTCCTATCTCATTAACTTCCTCCTCCTCCTCCTCTCCGTCTCGAACTGTTGCGATCTCCGATTTGTCCACTTCTGCAAGACCCAATTCACTCAAGGTCTGCTTCGAAAACAGCTGTAAAGCGGCCTTTTGGAGTGGAAATGTGATTTTATTTTATTATTTTCTCTGGTGATGGAAGGAGCAGACATGATCGAATGCAGCGCATGCCACTCGAAAATACCAGCAAACAACAACAACAGTAAAGCAGTAGCCAGAGCATACGTTAGACATAGAAGCGATGTGTCGTATAAAACACGCTTTCTCAATCTCCTCCTGGTTGCTGGCGATTGCAGCCTTGTTGGTCTCCAGGTGATTTTCTTTCTCTCTTTCTTTCCTTCCTTTTCTTTTGTGTTAAATACCGCTAAGATAGTATAATATATTTACTTAATTTTTGTTACTGTTATGTTGCAGCCAATATTGGTGTATATGTCGAAGGAGGATGGGAGATTCGAGTTTAGCCCTATTAGTGTTAATTTCTTGACCGAGACTGCAAAAGTTTTTTTTGCAATTACTATGCTCTTGATACAGGTAGCTGTATACCTACCTGCTCATTATCAATCTTTTCATTCATTGCTTCTGTTCTGTCGATGCAACTGAATGCTATCTTTCTTGGGGTTTTGGCTTAAATGACATACAAGTTCAGGCTCCATCAAAAAAGAGAAAAGGGAAAGAGAATATATATTTTTTTCTTGTAATAATATAGGAGTAGTGGTGACTTACCACTAACGGTGCACATAAATTAAATAAAAAAGTGATGAAATTATTGTTGCAGATATATCTGGATAATAATTTTACATCTTGCTCACCCGTTACCTTTTAATTGCTCTTACACACTTCAATCCAATCAATACCTCGTGAGCTGTGCACCATACATTAGGATGGAACTTAGTTGTATATCATGCGTAAGCCATAGACAAAGAATGGAACTTGAAGCGGCTCTGCACCTTGTAAGGATAAGAAAACCACGATGGGGCATTACACCTTATGAGGATAAGAAAAATACGATGGGGTACAGACTTTTGTCAGCATGGACAGATCTATGTTGTTTGGCCATATAAATTAGAATGCTATGTTTTCCATAATGGACTGAATCCCACAGAAAATCAGGATCCTTTGGAAGTTATTGTTTCCATTTTGCAATTAGAGTTTTAGTACATGAAATTAGGATAGTGAGCTGACACTTAGGAAAAATAGGAAGGGCCACATTATCGATCTTTCTTCTGGTAAAACGATAATTGAGGAAGGGACTGATATAGGAAAAAGGTACCTTGACAGTAATGCTAGAAAAGCGTTTATTCAAAAGCCTGGAACCAGCATTGAAGTGAGAAACATGTCAGTGGATGTGTCCTAGACTTTCTTGTGAATCATGGTTGTAGATTCATCCTTTATGTTATTTTTTTTGTAAATGTTTGTTATCTATTCACTTTATTTTTATTTTTCTTGATCTTTGTTTCTCAGGCTCGACGAAAAAAAGTTGGGGAGAAATCTCTTCTTTCTGTCTCAAGCTTTGTTCAGGTAAAACACTTCAGTATTTATCAGGATTGCAGTTTTGATTGATGAATGTCATGAGAGATATTTATAGGTTTTCCTTGTCTAGTTTACTTTTTATATGGAACTACACACACTTTTCCATTGTTTTTCTCTTATGTATAAAATAAATCATGTTATTAACTTTTGGAAACCTGTTAAAGCTGTTACCAATTTTTTTCAACATTCAAAAGATTTCTTGTGGCTTATGAATGCTCTGGATCACAAATCATTTTCAAAAGCGGTGCATTGCATGTCACCCCTTCTATTGATTTTTATTCATTCGTAAACAGTGTATTTTAGGCTTACTGAAGGGCCAAAAAATTGTGCTTTTTGTGATCAATATGGTCGGTTCTGATGTCAAAGGCATATGGTTTTTGCTGATGTGTAAAACCAATTTTACCCTTTTTTCTATGGCTTTGAAGGAAAAGAAAAGTGTCAACGTTCATTAATTGTGCTTTAAAAATCTTTGTCTATGGAGCTAAAGGCAGTGAGATGAAATTGCATGTAATAATGCATTTTCTGATGGAGAACCTTGACTGTTCTGGGGGTATGGATTTCTTTTCATTTTTTAAAAGAAAATTCTGGATCATTTGTGAGTTCACAAAGGGTGTCTTTTAGTTGCATCTCTCTGTATCATTTTGGACAGTTAAAGATTCTTCAACATGGTGAATCTGAATGCATTACTGTGGTTCAAATACTTTTTCATGTCTTGGCCTTTATACTTGTGCCCTTAAGTGATCCATTTTTCATAATAGATTGTTGAGTCTCTTCTATTGCTATTTTTATTCTCACCTTTTTTCATGTCTGGTCATTGTCTTGCCATTTTGCTTAAACCGTATTTTTTTTTGTACTTAAAGCCCCTCAAGTTTACTGGTTCATTTGTCTCTTTTGCATGCACAATTTTCATATTTATATTTTCCATTTGTGACTTTCTGAGTGCTATATTGCTTGAGCAGGATTAGATTTTCTGAACTTTAGGATGTTGGCTGTATTTCTTTTCTTCTGCAGGCTGCTCGTAACAATGTGATTTTTGCTGTTCCAGCATTCCTATATGCAATTAACAATTATTTGAAGTTTATTATGCAGGTATAATTTTTCTTGTTGAATCAATCTTCAAAATATTCTTGACATAATATGTAGTGATTAACTTCCTCTTGACTCTCAGAAGATACTAGTGCTTCATTTTTTTTCTTTCAGCAGAATTACAAATTTTTTAAAGCTATAATTTGTTGCTGTTATATTTATTTTAATTTTTGGATTATATTGTTGTGGCAGTTCTCATTTCTAATTTCCCTACTTATTGATGTGCAGCTTTACTTTAATCCTGCAACGGTGAAGATGCTGAGCAACCTGAAGGTAGCTCACTGCATGACATACATAAAGGATATTCAAAATTGTGATATTTTTATTAAATATCTGTAGTGTATGCTTTATGGAAGTACATACACAATGACTGTGTCCCTTCTTCTTTTCATGGAAAGATAGAATGATCTAATCACTTTGTTTTTGTTGCCTTTTACTTGAGCATTATGTGATGTTAAATCTTCTATTGTGGATTATAAACTTGTCAGGTTTTGGTGATTGCTGTGTTGTTGAAGATGATCATGAAACGGAGATTTTCGATCCTTCAGGTGAATATGAACAGTTTTTTTCTCATCAGTACATATCAACTTTGACTATGAATTTGAGGAAGAATAGTTGGTCTGATAGTTGGATGACCGGAAAGGGTGCGCGCCGGAAATGTTATTTATTTTCTTTTGACCCAAACCTGTGATTTTTATATTCAATGTTTTTTTTTTCTTGCAGTGGGAAGCTCTTGCTCTATTGCTCATTGGAATTTGTGTGAATCAGTTACGAACACTCCCTGAGGGCTCCTCTGCAATGGTTCCAGTTGCAACAGGAGCATACTTGTACACACTAATTTTTGTAAGTATCTTATCAACTTATCCTGTGTTGATATGGATATATTTGGTTCTTGTGCAGTTATTAGGCATTTTAATAGGATGCAATTATTTTCTTTCTTTGATTGTTTTCACCTACGCTAAATGTCCATGTGTGGCAACATTTTTTTGGATGGGTTAAAACTGCTGTCAAACTTGTTTTCATCTTTGGAATTGCTGGAATGTCAAGCCACAATGGAATAGATGCACAACATGCATTTGCCTGGATGCAAGCTTGCATTGGATATACAGTCTTTCATTTTTAACAGGAAAAGGAGATTTATTAGAATAGAACAGAAACAAAATAGAGTTATAACAAACAATATGCACCAGATGCTCTTGTGCACACATATATGCATAACATATATACAGGGAAATGGCAGGAAATCTACATTATTGAGGGGGCTGTAAAAATATATATATCATGCAGTCTCACGTGCTGGAAAAACTTTTTCTTGGTGAACATGCATGAAACCTGTGCTTTAAAATACAGGATTAAGAGAAAGTTATTTCACAAGACTGAAAATATGTCATGAAATGCTATGGCTATATGAATATGGCTTTCAGAAATATAGCTTTTTTAAATTTGCTCAATCATGGAAGCTGGGGATTGACCCTCTTCCCTCCTTGCCATGCCTTAACCAATCAGGTTCTTAGAAACATACTGGCTTGACCCTCCATTGGCTGATGAGTATGATAACCCATGAAGGCCATAAAAGCCAATAACATCAGGATAATCACCCAAATACACATTTCCATGCACTGCCTTCAGAAAGCCATTGCTTTCCCCAATTATACGTTGGACATACTGGAGTGTTACATTTTTAAGCTGGAGGCATAGCTACAAATTTTCACAAGTGATGTCAATCAGTGAGTTTACATGTACTTTGTTCACCTTTTCCCTGCACCAGCAGTGTAGCCAGTTCCCATTGCAGTTTGGTTTTATGGCATCAAGAATATTGGTTTTGACAATAACATACCTAGTTGTTCTAGAAATGTAATATCATAGGAGCTAACTTTTGGATTATTGCAGGTTAGTGTTCCGTCATTCGCATCAGTCTACAATGAGTATGCTTTGAAGAGTCAATTTGAGACTAGCATTTACCTCCAGGTGTTTTCCAGTGCTATATCATATGATGCTTATTACTTTTTGGCTATGTTATATTTTGACCTTAAACTTTAATTTAGTGTACAGCTGTCTCCTCATGGGATGCTTCCTTTATCTCAGGCTAACTTGAGAGTGAATTGTAGGGGTCCTTTGCAGGGCCTTTTGGTTACTTCCACCACCAGATGCTCCTATAAAGAAAATTTCTATGATAGAAACTTACTGTTTATTCTTCCTTTCTTTTTGAAAGCTTTAGTGACCATTTTATTCATTCTCTTACATGAAAGTCTGTGTTCAATGTTTTTCAGAACCTTTTCCTGTATGGATATGGTGCCATTTTCAACTTCCTGGCCATTCTTGTGACTGCCATATTTAAAGGTATGCATATGCTGCTTGTTGCTCGTGAGTGCTTGTTTTCTAACAAGGTGTTCTATTTGCATGAAGTTCTGTTTATTTTGTTTGTTGGAGAACAAACCTTCAATCATTATCTAGATTTAGTTGGTTCTGCTTATCTCACATGTTTGCCTTTCCCTTCTGTGGATTTTCATGTACTGCCTGATTGTTGGATTCAGAAAGTTAGTAGTATAACACAAGCACTGAGTATTACTGAATCAGAAACGCTACTTCTTGGTTGTACAGGTTTATGTAAATTTGTTAATTTTTTTGCTTAAAGTTCTCTCTACATTTTAGGTCCTAGTAGCTTGGATATACTACATGGGCATTCAAGAGCTACCATGCTATTGATATGTAACAATGCAGCACAGGGGATTTTGTCATCTTTCTTCTTCAAATATGCAGGTGATTTTCCATTTTGTTCTTTGATATTCTTCATTCTTAAGTATCCCTGTCTCTCACCTGTTGAATTGATGTAAACAAACATCCAGAGAACCAGTTTGCTAAAAGAGAAAAGCTTACTGGATAATTATCTGGTTGATCCATTGAAATTAGATAATCTTGGATAGGTTTAAGAACAGAGCTAACAGCATTATACTGTTCTTCTTTTCCTTTTTTCTGGTTAAAATCTAAGGTGGCTGTTTTCTGAGGATTAGAGGATGAGGCCTCACACTTTACACTTAAATATTCTTTCCAAAACAACCAACCATTTAAACATCAATAAGTGTGCTGTTATCAGAAGTTTTGATTGGCAAAAATACTAGAGGTAAATAGTGATTCAACTATGTCTTAACATATAGAAGATTGTGAAGAATCAATAACTAAGAATTTACTCAGAATTTAGACAATTGATAGTACTTGGAAAAATCACATATTTTAATGCCCATACTGGAAATTATGCCAGTTTATGTCACTAATCAAACAAAAAGATGATGTTTGAGTATTCATGCATGAATATGCTCTCGCTGTATTTTAATATATCTTGTTCACAATTAGTGGATATTGGAACAAGAGACCAGACGAATTTATGAATGTAACTAAGAGGGTGCTTTCTAGACTTAAATCATCTATCTTAGGTAATTTTGTTAACCAGGCCAATATTATTTATGCTGTGTTTTTTAAATCAAAATTTCCTCTGATTCATGCAGATACAATTTTGAAAAAGTACTCGTCAACAGTAGCAACAATTTTTACAGGAATAGCATCTGCTGTACTTTTTGGTCATACCCTGACTATAAATTTTATCTTGGGAATCTCCATCGTGTTTATCTCCATGCACCAGGTGAATACTAGACCTTGCATATATTTCATTTATTTTGTTCACCAGGGAAGGGGCTTGGAGGAGCAGGAAGGAGGGTAATAAAACAGGGCGAGGGAGAAGGATTATTTACTTGTCTGAAAACTTGGCTTACAGAATGCTGTGCATTGTATCCTTTTCAGTTCTTTTCACCACTTTCAAAGGTTAAGGATGAACCACGTGATGGTATTCTGGAAGTGGTTGATAGTCAGAACAGCCAGAGGTTGGTTCTTGCTCTTTTTGCACTTTTACATTTACCATTCGTGAACTGTTCCATAATCATTAGAGATAGCACATAACTGAACTCACAGTATTAATGCTTTCTCTTAAAAACAAATTTTGTTCCTACACGATGGCAGCATCACTAGTCTTGTTATGAATGCAGCCATTTTCATTCCTGGTTAATTAATTAATTTATTTAAATTCTTGCTTTAGCTAGTCAAGAAATGGACAGGCCCTGGTCTTCTGTTCTGGAATGTAGTGGAATTCCAGGATGGCTTACAGAGATGTGGCATTTTTGTGAAGGCACCCCATCTCATGTCTTTTGAGGTCATTTTTTGTGACCTTGCCTCACTAGGATCAGCATACTGTTGAGGAGACAGAATGCCTATTTTTAGACATAGTGTTTTGATTCCGTTGAAGTTGACTTTATAAAAAGTCCATACTGTCTTCAGGTCAGGTTATCTATCATGTTCCACTTGGTCAGAACTATTTCATCTGTTTGAGCACAAGCATGTGGACTGTTTGATATAACAATTAATGAAATGCTAGAGACCATGCACAATGGAAGTTTGAAACTCAATTCCCAATTTATGAGGCATAAAGGTGTTGTGCCTTGCTTGGGTGAAATTTTTTTCCCCGTCAGTTTCCATGACCATCGAACCATGTCTTTTCTCTTAGTCAACCCAATTCCAATTCATTTTCTTGAAACCTTGTATGTGGATCCCACATCACACCTTTTCCATTAGGTCACCTTGCATGTTTTTAATGAGAATGACACCAGCGTTCATATAAGCTGTGCTACCCTATTTCCTTGTGAGAAGGTTTCTTTCATGCCCCTTACTAAATAAGGTATTGAGCTACTTTTGACATGTCCTGATATTGTAGTTGATACTTTCCCTGAAATTCCATTGATATGCCAGGTCTAAGGATTCATCCTTCATAAATATGACAGCTGGAGCAAATGACGATGTAAGAAGCTTCATTTTCAATTTTGTTCAAATGGTCTTTCAGAGATTTCGATTGACGAAACATGATTTATAACATCTTGTTTTGCTATTTCCCATCCAGGCTAGTCATCATGTTGGACATGATGAGAAGGCACCCCTGCTTCCCATATAGAGTTTTCATTGGGTAGGATCCGTACTACTATAAATGAAATCCCCCGAGTCTGTGATGCAGGTCTAGTTGGCAACTACAAGAGTTAGGACGTTAGATATGCACACAAATATATCAGAGGCGTGGTGCCTTGCACTGATCGAAGAAGAGAAGATATTTGTGAAGATGTTCTGTTAGGCTTGTCCACCGGAGCTTATTTATTTATTGTCTAAAGTCTTGCCTGTCACACTTAGAACAATAGTACATCCAAATGTGAAGGATCTCGTGAAAAATATTGGCAAAAGCTGATAACCACAACATCACAAATGAAAGTACAGAATCTGAGACAAAAATTCAAAATTAGTAGCTTGACAAGAATAACCCCAAAAGCTCCCCATTGACCACCACCCTTTCACGGACTCCGTTTGGCCAGGTCATATGTTTGGTTTCTTTTTTATGGCCCCATGTTATTCACTACACTTTTTTTTTTAATATCTCAGTGCAGAGATGCTCTTGGTCTGTACATTCATAGAGGGTGGATGTGTCAGTATAGCTGAGAAGATTGCCAGCATTAATAGCATAAATTCTGTGTAAAAGAAATTCTTTATTTCATTTCAGGATTCCCGACATCATTGCCCATTAAGTATACACTGAGAAAGTGTCCACTAACCATCTTTCAAGCACCGGGGGCTTTGATATCTTTGAGTTTTGGATAGACAGGAAAAAAACAGTTTCGTCGTGAGCTGTAGCCAGTTCTGTACGCGTCCTCGTTTACAATGCAGAAAACTATAATTTTCCTCTCCCCTGCTGTTGATGTATTTTTTTTTTTTGTAATTTCCATGTACATGTCTCGGTTCGATGCCGTCAAAAATAGTGCAGGCTCGGAAGCAATGACTTATTGGGACTCCTTTTGTATTAATTTGAAATTCCAGTTTTTGAGCACCATAAACTTATTCAGTTTTTATGATCTTTTGGTCATTGCCATGGAAGAAAAGTCAAAGCCACTTCTTCTCAATGCCCCCAGGGTTGGGGGGCAGCCGCTCGTATATGTTGACCCTGGGGGTTTGTTTTGAATTGTGGTGGCAAACTCTTGACTCGTTCTGATAGACCATCATGAAGCTGGTTTTGTATGGGACAAATCTGCTGTACCTAAAGCCAATGCTGGCTTTACCAACAGCCTCAGCCTGAATACAGACTAGGACAAGGTAAAGAAGAAGTCCCGTCCCACCCATTGAATTAAAGCTTTTTTTATTCTTAGATCTTATTACATGTTCCCTTGACCTCACAGGTTGTTGCTGTCTCCACATCTATGGCTACCTCGGTTTTCTTTTCCCTCTTTTATATATATATATATATATATGGACACACCCCAGCAAGTTATCCACGGGTGGGTGGCAGCTGCTCTCGAGAGTTAAACCACTGAAGAAGCCCTGTCAACTCGAGTTCTCAGTCGATCGAACTTATCCATGTATTGAAAAATGTAAGTGGTAAACATTCTAACTGAGAAGATACTCTGTCACTGGAAGTTGTTTTTTTCTCTTCCCTTCCCTGGTTTCCCACTATTTTCTCTTTCTAGTTGAGCAAGATGGCTTCTAATGGCACCATCACTATCGAGGGGCGCAACAATCGTCTGTTTCGATTGATCTTTGTGAAGTTGATGATTGATCAGCTTGCACTGTTACCAGTCTTTGATAGTAGAATGAAGATGATAAGTTTAATCGCGGCATTATAAGGTCGGAGAAAATTGATAAGAAGATATTTCGTTTAAACTGACGCTCAGAGATTTCACCTTTCACGGGATCCGAATTCGAGACTATTCTTTATAAGAATTTAGGATAATTGGATTTTAATTGCTATTTGGATTTATAAAATATATTTTTTGGAAGATGAGATTTTCAGTTCAAAAAAAAGTTTTTCAATTTCATTGGATTTTTTTAATGCTTTCTATTGTAACCAAATAAATGTTTTCATCGATTTCTTTTTATCACTCTTAGCCTTAGGGTCTGCGTTTTATGTTATCAATTGACTAGTCGGCTCGTGTGAAAAATTGTTTTAAAATTATTTTTAAATAAAAAATATTTTAGAAAACAATATCGATTATATTTTCTTTCTTTTGATTCCAGGCACAAACCACCTCCATCCATCATTAGAAGTTCGTGAGGATTCACGCAAACGTATGCGTGAAAAAAAGAAAATGCCCATGTCCCGGACGTGCCCAGGGAACGCTTCCATCTCAAGCAAAGCATTAACATTAAAATAAATAAATAAAATAATACAAGAGCTCGTATATTAAGCACCCGTCCACATTTTGTTCACACATTAAAATTATTATTTTATTTTGTTGGGAATCGAAATTCATATTTTTTATTTATTTTTCTTCTCACGCAATCATACCTTTCTATTTTGATTTTAACTTTATTAATTAATAAAATCATTAAAGTGTTCTAGTAATGTTTTTTTATTTATTTAAACAACATTGAAATAATATTTTATTTTTTTGAATAATTACTTTTACAACCACATATTAAAACAATTTGAAAACACACAAAACAAATAACTTAAAACAAATAAAAAAAAGGTTTTAACAGTCTCTCTCTCCTTTTTCTCAATTCTCCATAACCCACTCTGCTATTTTTTATACATCATCACCCCCCCTTCTCTCTCTCATTAAAAGTTAAAACCCATCTTTACCATATACTCCATTATTCTTCATTCCTTGTAGCAACCATTTAATTAATAGTAATAATACATTGATTTTCATTAATAAAATTAAACTGAATTAAACCTAAACCATCAGAGATAATAAATAATATTGTCTTAAAAAATCATTAATCTCTCTCTCTCTCTCTCTCCCCCTCGTTCCCTTCCACATCAGACAGAAAGAGAGAAAAATAAAAAATAAAAAATAAAAAATAAAAAATAAAGCAAACCTAACCAGAACCATAAAGCATTTCTTCTAGTCCATCCCTAACTTTCCTCTCTTCTCTCCTTTCGCCAAATCCCCATCTCATCACTCCGTCTTCCACTAAATTACATTCTCTACGCTCCAACCTCTCCTTCTCGCTCTCTAATCATCTATTTCCAATTACGTATAGATTGTATCAATTTGCCAGGGTTCAAAATCAAACAAAACTCAAAATCAATGGAGTCGGAGGATGAGTTCGACATGCATGACGCGGCGGCGGATTCTGCGGAGGATGATTTCTACAGCGGCGGAGAAGAAGATGGATTCGACAGCGACGATGCTGACGTCGCCGATTACGAGTTCATTGACAACGACTCGGATGATTCCGATGACCTCATCTCTCATCGCCACCAGGTACTTCTTACTGCTACTGGAAACTCTGTAATTATCATCCCAATTTGATACCATCTGATTGCTGTACTTTTTTAAGCTGTGATTTATCAGTAAAGTTCGATTCTTTCTGGTCAAATCATTACATTTTTGGCATGAATTTGTGATGAAGCTCTTTTCTTTGTTTTGTTTAATGTGATAGCAAAATTATACAATTTTGAGCGAAGGAGATATACGACAGCGACAAGATGATGATATTATGAGGATAGCTACCGTGCTTTCCATTTCAAAGGTCGCCGCCAGTATACTTCTCCGGTACTATAACTGGTAAGGCAATGATTGGCGTGGTTTCGGATTGATATTATGGTGTTTTTTGTTTGTTCGAATGATTAATATGAGCCTTTTTGGTTTGTGGGTTTTCATCTTAGTGAATTTTATTTTTATATTTTCTGTGGGTTTGCAGGAGTGTGAGTAAAGTACATGACGAATGGTTTGTTGACGAGGAAAAAGTTCGAAGGGCTGTTGGTTTATTGGAGGAACCGGCTGTTCCATTTCCGGATGGTAGAGAAGTAAGCATTTCATGTCTTCTTTGCTTGCTTTCTTCAACTGTGTTCTATTTGCGAATTTGATGTGATCAATGTTCCTGCTCTTACAGATGACTTGCGGGATTTGTTTTGAAAGTTATCCTTCTGAAAGATTACGCGCTGCTGTTTGTGGTCATCCATTTTGCAATTCATGCTGGGCAGGTGTGTTATTTACCTAGAACATAGAAGCAACATCTTTGCTAGTTTCATTGTAAGGTTATTGTAGATATTGCAATGGAAGTTTTTTTTATTCCCGTGTTCATGCCTCAACTGATATGTTTGTGAAGCTATGGTGGTTTTGCATAAAAAAATGAGATTGATTTCCATAAACATCCAAAATCTTATTACTTTTCAAGCACTTTTTGCATTGTTGACTGCAATTTTTATTCTGTTCTGAGCATTTTAGCTAGTCAAAAGCATCTCCTTGCTAAAATTTATTTTGCAAAATTAAACATACTTGGTTTTGGGCTTTGAATGATTTGGTGGCATTCCTAATATCTAAAGAGTTGGCAGTAGACTGGGGATTACCGAGCAATAATTATTTTTTTGGCCCAGCTAGACTCCTTGTTAGAGATATTTGTAAATATTTTCCCTATCAGTTTTGGATTTCATAGTGAAGATGCCCAGTTCTTTTTTTCATTATTCTGGGGTATACAGTGCAAAAAAATGTTACTATATGTGAGCAAGTAGAGGTGACATGTTCAAGCATTTTCAAGGTGTTCTCATTTCCAGGTGGTTTTGAATTCCACTATATATTTATTGAGCTCAGAGTTACTTGTGGACCACAAATGGAGGAGCTGTGGCAGTCAAGTTGTTGAATATGGGGCAGAGTTCTATCTTTCATGGGACAATTATCTTTTTTTTTTTTGACGTGTCACCTTTTTTGATATAAATAATACCATCAAAGAGGAAGAGATAACTTGAGAAGGTTGAAAGAAGTATTTCATGGTGAGGCCTAGGGAAGAAAGTTTGTTTTCTCCTCCAGTTGGATTCTTCATGATTTAGTAACAGTCATGGTGTTTATGTGAAAACATCTAGTTTTTGAAATCTCAATAGGCATTGGGAAGAAATTTACTATGTCAGAATTATAGTGTTTCTATTGTATAAGCTGGTTTGTAATAGCAATAGAAAAAGTTTCCAAAAGTTCACATGTAATTGCTGTGTAGGAAAAATTGAAACTGCTCCTTTGTGTATATTCTCATTAAACTGTTACTCTAATGGCAGGGAAGATTGCTTATCTAGCTTATGTTGCTGAAATGCGGCAATGACATTTTTAGCTCACTGTGCATGCTAGAACTCATATCAACATTTTAAATTTTGCTGATTTGATTTAACCTTCATACTTGCATTTTTTTATATGTTCTCTTCATTTTTTCCTTCATAGGTTACATCAGCACAGCCATTAATGATGGTCCTGGATGTTTGATGTTGCGATGTCCTGATCCATCTTGTAATGCTGCTGTTGGTCAAGATATGATTTATGCATTGACTTCTGAAGAAGACAGCGATAAATATTCTCGTTATTTCATAAGATCTTATATTGAGGACAATAGAAAGGTAATTCTGCATTCTGAAATTTGCATGTACAGTAACCTTTTTGTTTTATACAACATTGTTCTTTTGACCTAGGATTTAGCTTTGATGATGCTAGATGCAAAAGAGCAAATACTTGCTATGATCATGAGCCAAAGCATGAGCCTTTTTTCAGTTGTTCTGGCAATGATCAATAAACATGAAGATAATAAATTTTCTACGAGTATAATTAAAACAATAAAAATAACATTTATATCTTTACCAATATTTGGATGTGCATGCTGTTTTTCCAAACTATGTAGCCATTACGATTGTGACTTTGCTTTGGGACTATTGAGTAAGACTTTTGTTTTTTTGCTCCAAACATCCCTTACATCAGAGCTTTGTGATAATTTTAACTTGTGACCTAGGATCAGGGGTTGGAAAATTTGTACTCTTAGGATTCAGCTCAGTGGGGAACTGAAGTCAGGGTTTACGGTTTGTTTTTTCAGGCTCTGCATCAAATTTGGATCTTAATTTTATATTTGCTATTCTTTAACTGCTTATCTTTGATTTTAGTGTTGTCTGAATCATTCCCACAATAAAATGATAATTTCAGTCATCTTTTTTTGCATTTTATGACAACACATTAAACAAGGAAAACTTGGCCTGTTTATTGTCAACCCCTTTTTTTTGCAGTGTAATGAATATTATTTGGGTTATTTTGTAGACCAAATGGTGCCCTGCTCCTGGCTGTGATTATGCTGTGGATTTTATTGTTGGTAGTGGGAGCTATGATGTTATCTGCCGCTGCGCATTCAGCTTTTGCTGGAATGTGAGTCTCCTTTATTTTCTTGGATTTGTTTTTTCTTGCAGTGCACCGAGAAACATTATTTTTCTTAATCGTTGTGTATTTGTGAACACCTGATTGTTCCTTTTCTTGGCATTGTATCTCATAGGGAATTAATTTTGCAGTGTACCGAGGAAGCTCACCGTCCTGTTGATTGTGGTACTGTGGCCAAGTGGATACTGAAGAACAGTGCCGAGTCTGAAAATATGAACTGGTATGGAACACATGTACTGCACATAGAGCTGGCTGTCCTTTTTTAATCACACATTATTTTGCTGTCTGAATATCAGTGAGGGACTGTGTGGTCTTTGTTGGATAAAAAGGAATGTAATTCAGGGCATGGGATGTTGGACTGGATAGCCATCATATTTCTGAAGAGTATGGCCATAAATGCACCCATTTTACCTGTCTCTTTCTTCAGCTGCTTTAAGAACTAGTACTCGTGATAGGAAGTTGATATTGTGATAGAGTTTTATTGATGTGGCAAAAGTTGGTACTTTCCAATTGTAGTCAACTGGGCCTTATACAAAAAAATAACAATCAGTGTAGTGCTCCATGCTGCATGTGATTTTTTGCTTTTTAAGGTTGCAGGCAGAGAGTTTTCATGTATCCGGTTAATGGCTTTAGGGTCAAGGTAAAGAGGGACCCAAAGCAGAAAGCCTCAAAAGTGGAAACTCATTGTGATTTGTATTGTTTCCCAAGAATGATCAGTTCCTAACTGCAGATAAGTTTATTGATAGATGATATGATGGAAGATGGAATTACAATCTAATTTTTCAGATAAATCTTTGTTGTAAAGTAACTTAGCAACTATCAGTTCAAGTGCAATGCAAGCACACATGTATGCACTTGCATATCAGCTGTGTGATTTGTGTGAAGTTCAACTTACCTTCATATAATATAATAATTGGGTCTTCAGGATGTTTCCTGATATGTTTTCGAAAGTTTTATATCCCCTAACGGTAAATTATATGTTCATTGAATTTCAGGATATTGGCTAATTCTAAGCCTTGCCCAAAGTGCAAGCGGCCGATTGAGAAAAACCAAGGCTGTATGCATATTACATGCACCCCACCTTGCAAATTTGAGTTCTGTTGGTAAGATAGCACAAACATTGTGCTCTCTCCCTCTCTCTGAACCAGGCAATCCTATTCTCCATGCCTTTGCAACATCAAATTCCTTTGTTGCAGCATTGCACTATCACAACCTCATTTTCTACTTAAATCTGGCATCATTCCTCTCCAGTAATAGATTTGATAATGTAGAACCCAGTAAGAGCTCAGCTGATATGAATTAAATGCCCATATCGTGTTTGTTTTAAATCTCCTGTCTGCTTTCTTCTCCTTCAAATAAATGAATGAAAGAAAGAAAGCTATTTGCCTGTGCTTTTCTAAGCACCCCATTTTTTATACATTTGATTGCAGGCTTTGCCTTGGTGCATGGTCAGATCATGGAGAGAGGACTGGTGGTTTTTATGCATGTAACCGTTATGAGACTGCAAAGCAAGAGGGAGTGGTATGGTGATTTTTTTTCATCAGACATTTTGCATATTTCTCCTGATAATTCTTGAATAGACATGTATAATCATTTGATGTTACATCAATTTGTTCTTGCGGTTGCAGTATGACGAGGCAGAGAAGCGAAGAGAAATGGCTAAAAACTCTCTAGAGAGATACACTCATTATTATGAAAGATGGGCAACCAACCAGGCAGTAAGTACAAGACCTTGTTGCATGTAAAGTTATTCCTCATGATATTGTTCATATCTCTCTGTTATAAGTTGACCTCCAGATCTTTTGTTTGTTGGCATATTGAACAAAAAAATTTCTAGGAAGCACTGTATAAACATTATGTGATATTCTTAGAAATATCTTGTGTTGGAGATGACTCTAAACTTTTATGATGAACTCTGGTCATTAAAACTGGAGTCATTTTGAGTAAACATGAACTGTGGGAGAAATATGAAACTGAGGAATGGATCTAGAGACTTGGAGTTTGGAGCGTTCTTGTTTTGGGATTTATGCTTGAGAGCTCTTATTGCCTCCCGTGCTTGATGGAAAGTCAATTCATGCTGTGTCCCATTTTCAGTAATTCTCATGAATTTTGTCAAAATATGTGTGATGCTCTAATTGATAATATTTGTAACCCGCTGTCTGCTTATATCATCACATGAACGTCATGTCATGACCTGGAGACCTGTCAGTCGATTGAGGAAGTCCATGCCAAACACATGAACTTCATCACGTAAGAGAATAATCCCAGTAAATTTCATTTAAACTGTTTTTAAGGACATAAACCTAAAATCAAAATTTCCCAAAACCCATATTAACCCGAAGATTAACTTCAAAAAACAAAGTGACCAAAACCATCATTCCAATGTCTCCAAGAATGACAGCTCAAACAGGAAAGAGATTGAAGATCTAGTAGCTGCATAGGCTTGTATTGATTAAATGTATTGAATGGGTCAAGTGGTTACTGTTTTCTACTTAGCAATGCTATGATTAATATCTTAGTATTTCTTTTGAATAATATGATTACTTCTGTCTCTAATATTTTTTGCGAAATTGAATTCCTAATATCACTACACATTACAAATCTGAATCCATGGCATTTCGAAATAAAATTTCAAACTTTTCTGCTCTCCCTGCAGTCTCGGCAGAAGGCACTGGCAGACCTACAGCAAATGCAAAATGTACATGTAAGCTCTACTTACTGTTATTGGTCAGCAATCCTAGCAGTGTTGATTCTTTTAGAGTAATTGTTACTGGAAGGCATATCTTCTTGATCAGTGGATCGTTTTTCATAAGTTGCTTTGGGTAATGTAAACCTAGATATTGTGGTAGCAACCCAGAACCTTGAAATCATAAAACTATCGTTTCCTCTTTGGAAATATATCCGGGTTAGTGGGCACCCCCACTGGATACCAGGCCTGTGGAATCGTTACAGATTTATTCTAGAGTCAATTTTGATCAAAGATTATTGCACCCTCTTGAGCAATATGAATCTGATCTGATCATATTCTCTTTGGGAACACATGATATACATGGGTACATACAAGCATATTGATTTTGTGTTTTTGTAGCTTGAGAAGCTGAGTGACACACAATGCCAACCTGAATCACAGCTGAAGTTCATATTAGAGGCCTGGCTACAGGTAAGCGGTCCTGTATGAGTATAAATATGTCTATTTCTTGTCGAGTAATGCTAAGCATATTTGAACTTCTTACTAAAATTTACTTAACAACACCACATAATATTTAGGAAAGTTCTTCAATGCAATCTTTTCACTTTAATGATGCAATTATAATTATGGAATGGAATGAATGTTTGATGTACTAGTCACAAAATGCCTTGTCATTTAGGGGAAAATGGTTGTAAAGTTTAAGTGCTGTAGGGCGATTTTTTTTTTTTTTGCGTGATATTTATTTGTTGTCCGTCTGCAGATAGTTGAATGTAGGCGAGTTCTAAAATGGACCTATTCCTATGGATACTATTTGCCTGAGTATGAACATGCCAAGAGAATGTTCTTTGAGTATTTGCAAGGTAGGTCTTTTTCTTTTGTATTCAATGCAGATCCAACCCTTCTGTGTTTTGATCAATGCCATTTACACAGGTGAGGCCGAGTCTGGATTGGAGCGACTGCATCAATGTGCAGAGAAGGAGCTTCAAATTTACCTAAATGCAGAGGGCCCATCAAAAGATTTTAATGAGTTCCGCACTAAACTTGCTGGATTGACCAGGTATTTTTATATATATTTAGATTGAAATGTTGCTAGAAAACTAGGTTTTTTACCTGAATAATTTAGCGCAAATCAGAACCTGTAGGAATCAGTCAAAAGCATTCTTGGCAAAGAGGGGACTGAAAAGTTACTTCTTTGCCTTTGTCCTGTCTTTGCCTTTTGACGTTTGAGCTGATGGATTTTTTTTTGTTATTGTTTTTCTGTGAAGTGTAACGAGGAACTACTTTGAGAATTTAGTCCGGGCTTTAGAGAATGGTCTATCAGATGTGGATTCCCATGGTACATGCAGCAGAATGGCAAGCTCGAAGACCTTGGGAGGTGGTAGCAGTAGGGCAAGAGCTGGTAGAGGCAAGGGCTCAACATCTAGGTCAAGTGGTCCTAGTAGAAACATTGATGATCCAGGACACTGGTCCTGTGAACATTGCACCTTTGCAAACATCAAGCCGGCCACCATTTGTGCAATGTGCCAACAACGTCGGTAAATCTCATTCCCTACTAGATTGGCCACCTGGATGAGTCATCAGTTTGGCCTCTCTGCGTGTTCAGTTGTAGCAAGGAAGACCCTTAAGAACATTAATGGGGAAAGTGCAAAAGGGGCTCATTTGATCTCCCGGTCTGCAAAACCTGAACTGCAAAAAATAGAGAACAGAAATAAGAGGAAAGGGTGGCAAGGGAAAGAAAACGCATACGCATCAAGCTGTCTGTCTTGTTTCTGTAATCAGCTGTATATATTATCTGTGACCGTTTCCATGTTAACTTATAAGGATATGATGAATCACGATCCATGCAAAGTGCATTCATCTGTAATCTTATGATCATTTATTGATGTTGTCAGTAGCTGTTTTAAGTGCTTTCAAGTGCATTGTACAATTAAAATCCACGAGGGGGAATAGGCTTGCGTTGCCCCAGCTAGAATGAAATAAATATATGTTGCAACATTTATCTTCACTTGATCTGCCAGATATGCAGGCCTTCATGTGTAATCTCTTTATGCTTATAATATATGTTTAACTCTGAATTTCTCTCTGTTCCCTTCCCCCCCTTTCTTTTTCATTCAGCATAGTTTCTTCCATTTGTGGCCCGACCCCTTTTAGTCTGACGGTATACTGAGGATGTTTTCATCAATAGTATTTAAAATCAAGAAGCATGCTTTGTCTAGTCGATCAGGTTTTGCTCGCTAATTCATCCAGGGTGGGTGTTTTGGTGCTACCACGAATAGAGGTTATTTTTTTCCGTCCCAAAGTTTCGACACTATCGAAGGAGGGATTTGCTGGCTTGTTACATTCTTGGGCAAAGTTTCGTGCAAGGGGATTTGCTTTTTGCAACAAATGGAGATAATCAATCAAACGTCCTTGCCAAACGCGCAAAAGCATGTTTCCCTTTATAGATGCCTCGAAAAAGATAGGACAGCACAGGACTTGGTCTGTCAAAACTGAAGTGCAATCGCTAATTTCTTAAAACCCTACGAAAAGCATGGTCCAAGAAAACTTCATGACCCATCTGTTATCATTACGCTAGTTATTGTGCAAAAATAATGTGCCTTCCCTTTTCTTTTCTTTTAGAGACTAAGTAATGTCAAGGAAAAAATAAACATATGAACAAAATAAATAAATTATAACAGCACTTCGAGTGAAAATTCAGTCAAGAAAACGTTGTTACTCCATTTCTTGTGACTTGCTTGCAATCGCATTAATCATGCACTAAAAACTTGAACTTCCCATCCTAGAAACCCAAACATAAGTCCACTAGGAAGTTTCTTGATTGCATACCATCCAGGGCCGGCTACTGCAAACATGTCAGTCCTCCACACACCTGTTTTTGCTCAACAATTTGCATCTTCGAACAACTTGAAGTCAAGTGTGGTGTCACTCTGTCATCCCGCCTCTCCCAAGTGCGGTAACTAATAAAAAAATGCCTTCTGATTCGATGGTGTTGAGCAAGGCTTACTTTCTGCAGAGAGCTCATTGAATACTTCTGGTTTTGTGCACGGCGTAAGCCAACAGCAATGGAATTGCAAGGCTATACACTGGAAAGTGAAGCAATGGGTTCATCTCATATGCTTTTATGAGAACCCTGCAATTCTGTGAGACACGCAACCAAGTCAGAAAAGAGATGAGATGATCAAACCTCATAAACTGCCATCCAACATTATTATATGGTTCCATGAAGTAAGACTAATGAAAGGGAAATTCAGGGCAGGTTGCTTGCATGATTCGAAGTACATAATCCTTTTCCTATTATGTACTCAAGCATATCCAGTCCGATCATATTTGATGGGATTTTGAATAAGTATCATTTCCAAATTGGTTACCAGAATAAGAGCTATAATCCTTAACAAGCAATGAAAAATTGGCTACGGTCACTGATAAAAGATTTCCAAACTCCACACGCCAATACTCTACTTACATTAGGTAAAAACCATCGCTAACTGAGTAATTAGTGGTTTACTGGTTCAGCAATCCATCACTTTCATCTTTCTAGTAAAATAATGGAATTGGCTACTACAATGTGATGGATACATTTTTGGCAGACATGATGTGCACATATGATAGAATAGAGTTGATACTCACCATAAAATGTTTCCAACAAATTGCCAAGCAAGCCACCAAGAGAATTTTCCGAAACAACCTCTCCACAAAAAGAAATTTTGATATTCCACGTCCTTGGTGATCATATTTTACTGATCTCTTATTCTTCTGGCTAGAATCATCATCTTCTTTCTTGCCTGAAAGTGATAGAAAATGTTCTTTGTAGATTCCTCTTTCAGTAGCCAATGCTCCTGCAACTAATATAGAAGGTATAACCACAAAGAAGAGATGGGAAAGCACAACCACCATGATATCTGGAGATCCAATATACTCGTGTTTTTCACTGTCTTTGAAAGTTTTCACAACCCATCCCATGTAGGTCATGTACCCCCTGTTCTCACTGTCAGTGAAAACTTGCCCAATAAGCCAGGGACATGAAATAAGGTAGATCAAGTATCCTAAAATACCAAAACACACCACAGGAATCCTGCAGAGATCCTGCAAACCCCATGCTATACAAGTTATCAAACCTTTTTCACAAATGGAAGTCTTGTAAGAGTACTGCTCCTTGGAGAAAATGAGACAAATTTTTGGAATGACAAGAATGGAGAGCATTAAATATATAGCAGACCAGAATATTGGGTAGTACAAGGCAGCCCATTGACAACCCATGACAAAAAATTCCTTCCATGTCCATGAGATCTTAGCATGTAGACCATTTACAGAAAATGGCCTTAGTTCTGACAAAGTTGATCTTCCCATTGCATCAGTTACTTCTATTTGCAGCCAAAATCTATCAGGAGATGGATCCTCAAAGGCTTTATAGTTCCATGCAGCTGCATAAATGTCTCCCCTTGATACATCCCTCACAAACTTGGCCATGGTTGTCTCCATGATCAAATGGGGACTTCCTGGCCTTGTGTCATAGATCCTAGCCACAACTGACATAATTGGAGAAATGGAAAACACTATACATCTGATAGTTTCAAAAGAAAGAGGGACCATATGCTGACATTCATACGTCTGATGGAATGAAGGTGTTAACATGAAGCGGGAGTCTAGTGGAAATGTGGGCAGCACAATGGTTGTTTTGGTTCCTGTTTTGAAGTCAATGTCCAGGTATGAAACATGACCTTTGTCAACAGCCATAATTCGCAGGGCTCTACTTTTCCTCCAATCACCCATCTCCCATTCCCAGAATTCCTTAAGTGGCGGTGCTTGAGATGAACAGTTTGTAGCACTCTCAGAAGGTTTTGGGTGCATGTTTAACTGAAAAAACTCAAGCGAGGACAGGAAGTTTTCATTTGACAGGTGATGCCGTTTTAAATTCTTACCAAACCTTGTGTGGAGATGCCCACATAAATAAGCTGATATTGAATGCTTCAGAAAAACATCTTTCAAGCTTTTCTGAGACTGTGACAAAGCTGAGAATGAAAGTGGAAAATGCCCAAAGGATATCTTAGTTGTAGGTTTTCCTTTTTGAGAATCCCATTGTGATAGTTGTGAATCTATTTCAGCCAGTAGTTGGTCAGTTGGATGCCCAAAAAGATTAGTTGGCCCTCGTACACCGGTAGACATTGTGCTGTCCAACCCAACGAATAGATGTTTGCGGTCACCAGTCTGGAAGACAGAACAAAATGAAACACATAGAAGAGGAGTCAAGTAAAGCTTTGACATTGTTACTGACTGAAACAAGAGATATCTATCCATGCCTACAGCAAGAGAAGTCACACTGGAAGTTCAGCTTCGTATGAGATATGAATCTTACAACAGAAAATGAAGAAGAATCATATTTTTTCTTAGGGTTTCAAAACTCTGATATTGGCAGCAAGAATCTAAATACAAGTAGTCAAGTACAGGAAGGATTCTGAGATCATAAAAAAATAAAATATAAACGATAGTCATGGTTTTGACATTTGGGAATAAATGCTGCAAAAATGACGAGAACAAAAAGGGAAAGACAATTTGAGCCACCTACTTGTCCTTGAAAACGACAGTTTATGACAAACCATATTCTGAAGGTAGAGACCAACCTCAACCGTGACACTGTTGATATTTCCTTCTCTTCCGAATTGCCCGTTAATACTATATTTTGAAAAAAAATCAGATGATCCACCAATCTCTGGAACTCCAAAATTATCATGATTTCCTCTGAGATCATAGAAAATCCTCTTGTCTGGTCCACTTCTTCTAGCAACATCTTCCATTACATTCTGGTATTCTATCCACTCAACTTCATTTTGTTTCATTGTTAACAAGTCCTTGCTTTTCCCATCTGGCAAAAAAAGTGAAATAAGTTTCCAGTGTATCAGCGGAGCCATCATCATGATTCGCAAAGGTCATTAAAAAAATCAGAACACAATGTACTTGGGTTATTCATATGTTTTTTTATAACAACCATGTGTATGCCTGTCTAAAAGAACACAAGCAAAAAGTGATGAGCACGAGTATGTAGACAGCTATCTGAAGCTGATCGACTAGACTATAAAAAAGGGAACAGTTTGATGAGCAATAAGATCCCAAGGCATCAAAACTCTCCCACTCAATTTTCTAATCTGATAATGGAGTTTGATGCTTTATAAATACATAGACATTTCACATAATTTAACCCCCAAGACTCAAGCTCGAAATTAACAAACACTCATAAGCCCAAACTCGCAAAAGAAAAAAACAACAAATAACTATACCTGTGAGATCGCCATTGATGAGAACGAGAGATGGATTGATCATCTTGAGAGCAGGTCCCACAATTTTCTTGAAGTCAAGGGCTCTTTCAGGATGGTGTACACTGAAGTGGAGATCAGAGAGCTGCACTATCCATATAATTGACTCTGGCCCTCCTTCCACTTCTATAACTCTCTCTTCCCATTTTTTGGGCGATGAAGAGATCAATTCCTCTGCTCCTCCTCCTTCCTGTTGTATAGAAACTGAAGTGGATATGGTGGTAAGGATGCATAACAGCTTCAAAACCACAGTAACTATCTCCCTGAACTCTGGAGATTGTTTTTTTCCCATTGCTTCTTGTGCAACCAAGGAATGAGCTTTATTATATGTATATATAGGAAGAGAAGAAAAAAACAGAGAGGGAAGGGGATGGTTCTCTGCAGTGGCCTCACGCAGTTAGGAATCTTATTCATTTCTTAGATCACGTATATAAAATCTCGCACTTTTAATATATTTTGTGTTGAAAAAAAAAATTTTTTGCGGCGGGTGAAGCGCGAGTAATTATCTAATATTTTAAAATAAAGCAAGTAGAAGATGGACTAAATTATAAATTGATTTACAAACATAAGGATTAAATATATAGTTTCATAAATACGAGAACGAATTGGTTATTGTCATAAACTATAAGGACTGAGATATAATTAACTCCGTTTTTCTTTCTTAGAGCAACTCCAGCCGTGAAGGCAAATGGAGTAGCAAAAATAAAATATTATTTTTTATAGTATTTTTGTGTTATTATTCATGTTCCAATGGGACATGTATATGGATAGATAAAAATACATTCATCTCCATAAGATACTATTTATAGCATCTCATGGAGAGGAAGATAAAATAATGGCCCCACTTGGGGCCATTTTTTTATATATTATAATATATATATATATATATTAGAAAATAATGTAATTATTTTAAAAATATTTGTTTTTATTTTTAATTAAAAATACTTTAACAAGAGAGTAAAAAATTATATATAAAATTAATAATTATATTGTTGGAATGTTTTTTAAAAGCAATTATTTAATTATATAACTTACTCTTATTAATTGTATAATTAATTGCATAATTAAATTACATACAAAATAATTACACTATATTTAAAATAATATAAAAATAAATGGCTTTTGTATAATTAATTGCATAATTAAATTACATACAAAATAATTACACTATATTTAAAATAATATAAAAATTATATAACTTACTCTTATTAATTGTATAATTAATTGCATAATTAAATTACATACAAAATAATTACACTATATTTAAAATAATATAAAAATAAATGGCTCTCCAAAATGACTTTTACCACTAGAGCACACATCAATAAAAAAACCATAAATACACTATTTAAAATACTATTTTAGAGATTTACCTCTCTAAAATAGCATTCCCAGGAGATGCTCTTATTTTTCAGGCGCTTTCCCTAGAACCAGACACACAACTAGCGTAGAGCATAGAAGAGAAGCAAGAAATTTGGAGAGAAACTCCAAATATTGAAACTTTCTCCTCAAAATTATCATCCAAAGGTAAGGGTTTTACTTATTTCTTGAATTCATCATCTTATTTATTGATTCAGTCTTTCCAATTGATTAAAAACCTTCATGGGTCTTTTCGTATATTTGTGGTATAGTTTTTTGCTTCATATTATCTGAATGCTGCAATGGAGGTATTAGCATCGAAAGTTTGAGAAGTTTCTAGCTTTTTTACAAGGGCCTAAATTTAAGGAGCACTTATTGAATTGAAGATTTTAGCAATCACAATGATAGTGCATTGGGTATGGATGTAATATGGAACTGGATGGTTTAACTGCTTCTAAATTATGATTCTTAGTTCTTGATGGCTTGTCAAGTGGGAGCAAGAGTGCTGCAGTCAGGTTTATCAGTAATGGAGAGTGAAGTCTCTGAAAGAACTTGTATAACCATTGCAACTTGTGCAATGCAGAGCTGGAACAGTGAGCCCAGTTTTATCGGACAGGCATCAAAGATTGGCATAAAGCTTGTGCCTTTTCAAAAGACGAGGTACATTTTAAAGTTTGTAGACATATTTGTTGTCGAACAGCTATTTTCTTGTAGATCCAGGAACATGGGATTGTCTTATCATAGTATTTGGAATCAATATCTCATTTTTGTTGCCATTGTTTACGTTTCATCATAGTGCTGTTGTTTTGTAGCCATTGAACCTCCACTCTAGAGTATCAATATGAAGAACAGTTGACATAAACGGTGATTAATGGTGCTCGATAACTACATCTCTCAACACAAGGGTCTACATGAAAGCAGAGTTATTATGTCACTTCCACAATCAATTAATCGGTTTTGAAAATTCTTTTGGCCTTGGAAGTCTGATTAATATGATTGTATAGATAAGTTGTAGACCTCATGATCCTACTCAGCAGCCTCATTCCAGTTCTGCTGTGGCAAGTCAGATGTTGCTTTCATTCGTATGAGCTTTTTATAAGAAATTCAATTTTACATCATGGTTTCTGATGTAATATAAAATTCCTTAACAAACTTGCATCTGTCTTTGGTTTCTGATCTGCTCAGCCGCATCTCATTAACGTCATGGCTTTGGCCTTTGCTGTACCAAAACAGGTTTCAGCTGAGAAGACAAAGTTGGAGAATAGCCTTTGCCTTGGACACTGGTGGGCTGCCTGGAAATGGGGGACAAGAGAACGTCAATGGTGATAGCCCTCCTGGTCTTGGTGGAACTCGGTTAGGCAGGATAGTAAGTGCAGGTGGCAGACAGCTACTAGAAAAGCTGAATTCAGCAAGAAAAAACTTACCCACGAAAGTATTTCTCCTCCTATTAGGTTTTTACACAGCAAATGCGCTGGCAACAATACTTGGACAGACAGGCGACTGGGATGTATTGGTTGCGGGCATTGTGGTTGCTGCCATTGAGGGGATTGGTATGCTTATGTATAAAAAACCCTCTTCCCTGTCTACTAGGAGGCTGCAATCTTTTGTAGCGATGATGAACTATTGGAAAGCCGGTGTTTGCTTAGGCCTCTTTGTGGATGCATTTAAATTAGGTAGCTAAATACCTCCCAACCATTCCTTTGTTAACCTTCTTAGGTTCTTTCTACACCCACATTTGAGTGAGAATCTGGATTATTAGATAGAAATCCATTTGATGTAATTTGTTGGGATCGATTTGACTCAATCCAATGTGAGAGGTTTTTGTCATCTTAGGTTGATGAAAGAGATAGGATCCTGTGACTTGTTTATCTTGATGAGATGGTATCATCAAAAGAACATGTAGTTAAGTAAGGAGCCAGGTAGGAAAATGGCACTGTATTTAATTTTAATCTGGGAGAGTGAATCAAAGTGACTTTCTACATCCACATCTGTGACTTTGTAATTTTATTTATTATTACAATTTATAACATCTCATGATTATAGGATCTGATATAAATCAAAGTTTTGAAACCCCCAACAATTCAATTAAAAGTCCCTATTTAAATAAGCGAGCACACATGGAGCCATTATTCTTCTGTATATCTTTATATTTTATATTACAGCAAAATAATATTTATTTCGGATTTCATTGAAAGTGGTAGGCACAATGAGCACTCATTCATTCATTCAAGTTTGCAGAGAGTTCGAATAAATTGCATGACAAAAACACTCTTGACTGCAGCATTACAATGACACGACTATCTCAGATCCTGAGTTTTTTCCATCTGATTCTATCTTTTTCACCTTTTCTACTACGCACTGGATCTTTTCTGACAAACCTTGCGTGTGCTCCTCGATGTGATTGAATAAAAGGTGTATAAATTCTCTGAGAGAAGCATTCCTTTTTTTCTCCACCATCAGCTCTCGCATTAGTTCATGGACTCTCTTGTCATCAGCCTGGTGGAAAAAAGGAACATTCAATCAACAGAAAAAGAAATGGATAAGAGAACTAATTGATGCAATTCAATGTAAGAAGTTATCACAAGCCAAAGCTATTGATCTCGCGCAGTTCAGATGACCTCGAGCAGTAATTATTAATTAGAAAACATAAATGGCATGACAGAAATTATATGAACATCTGATAAGTCATGACAGAAATAGTGAGATGCTGCATAGCTCATTCCTTGAGGCAGCTGTAAGAGAATAGATATACACTCGCAGTTTTGTTTATAAACAGAACCCACTTAAGTGGATTTACCAGTCTCTGGAAGCTACCAGGAACATAATTGCTAGAGTTTATAAATCAAATATTTGTTGCCTGGGATCCCAAATGGCTGGTCAGGTTCATCACAGTTTTGCTAGAGAATCAATTGAGTGCCCGAAGGGGATCAAGTATAGTAATAGCACATCAACAGAATTAAAAATCATCATGAATCGTGCTAAAGAACAAGTGTAGGGACAAGATCTGACCGGGACTTGATAGATCTTGGGATTTCCCCTAGCCTTTGGAGATTGGCTCTCAGGCAATGCCAATGGATGAGTGTGCTCCTTTATTAAACTTCTAATAACCCACGCCCCATTGCTCTGCTTTCTGAATGAAACCCTTGCTCTGCAACCCACCCTAGTGACAGCACGAGGCTTTCTTGACCATGGCATTCTAGGCTTATCAGTGGACTTTCGAAAACCCTCTCTGTTACAAACTAGTGTTCTTGAAATGATAGATCCATCACGCTGAGAGCAATTGTGATCTCTCATCCGAGTAACAAAACCTGTACGCGTGGCATACGAGCAATAGAACTCAAGTGCAGCTGCTTCCGACTCAAATTCTTGACCCACATATGGTTCGACTACAGTTAACTCGAAACCCCCGGTGGAATTTGGAGTCATTTTATCACTTTGTTCAGGTTGAGATGTTGCTTCTATAGAACTTCCACCGATTGTGCCATCACTACCGTGCTGAGGATTGCCATCTGAAGAGTTTTCAATATCCTCGTCTGGAACATCAGGGCCCTGTTCCAAATCCACTGCAGAACAGAAGTTTCCAGCGCAACATGAGGTAATTTGCAGCCATCATAGATTAAAAAAAGGCTAAAAGAACTCAAGTAACACTAGTATTTAAACATGGTCAAGCTAAAAACAAAACAATCATAGAAGAAGGCTACATTTGAGCTAAAACTCAGAAATAAGTGGCAGTAAATAAATTCTAAATTAAAACTAAAATGAATGATTGAAAAAATCAAAACCCGTTGCTTCTTTTTCATCATCGAGTTACAGTCTTTTTTGTATTAGATCAGAAAACAAATAAGAATTAGTCTTTTTTTCTTTTGACATAATCTTATTCTCATTTTATTTCAGTCAAAACAAAATTCACAGGTATTGAACCTGCATTCACACATATGCATGCACAGATATAACTATATACATATTTATCGCAATTCCTCGTTACTTTCTAAATAATTATCAAAATCCTAAAGACAAAGTTGATCACTTTCATCTTCGTTAACTTTATGAAACCCATTTTGGAAGTGAACAATTCTACAAATGGTATTTGTTTTGCAAAAAAAGAAGAAACACTTACTGAATTCTGGATTCAAACTGTGGATACAGGTGTGTCAGATAGTTGATTGTGGAAGATGAATTTTCTGTTTGGTTGATGAGAAAATTTGGAGTTTGCTTTTCTCTCTCTCTGAACACTAAGTTACGGTACCATGTTTTTCTGCGAGAAAACATGGACCGTAGGTTTTTGAGAGTTTAAACGGTCCCGATCATTTATTACAATGCCTCCAGTTTCTCGAACTTGGAGCCAACAGGCTCATAATGGGCAGGGATCAACGTTATGTCTTTTGCGTGCCATGCTCCATGTGTTCTATCCGCTTTTCTTTTGGACTTTCTAGTTTCTTCTTCTTCTTGTGTTTAATTTGATTTATGTCTCCTGCAAAGTGTAAGTTTTCTCCTGTTGATTCCTTCTTGTTTATTTTTAAATCAATAGATTAAATTATAAAATTAAATTACGATAAGTAATCATTATTGTTTTTATAATTCATATAAATATACAACTTGATGATGGATACATTTTATAAATTTATGAGTTGATCAAATTTATATCATTTTTGGAAAATAAAAATATAATTTAAATTTTATTTAAACATAGAAATAAGAGGTTCAAATTCAAATAATCGTAAATAAAAACATACAAATTCTTTCACATGAAGTAGCTAAAAATTAAAAACAAGAAATAACTGAGATCCAATTTTATTTTTATCTGTCAAGTCATTCTTGAGATAGGACTCCTCAAGTCAACATGATATGCTTAAACGTTGGGCCTCAAAAGCTTACCTGGTCCAAATTCGGGCTTGGCAACACGTTAGGTATGGTCTAGGAGCCACGCCTAGGCATTGAGCTTGCAAGGGTGCCAAGCCTGACAAAAAAAGATCTAGTGTGATATCAAGCCCATGTGAAATTGGACCTGGCGTGATGCAAATATTAATGGAGCGAGACTTGCTCTTTATGAGGCCCAAATTCCTGGCTACCTGGGTGTTGGGCCTAACAGTGTGTCCACCTCAGCTTCTTTATTTTTTAGACTGTTCATACTAGTCCATGTTTTAGGGCTTCAAATTGTTTTCTTGCTCTGACATTTTTATTTTTGTTTTATCGAAAAAATAGGACACGAATAATAATGATTAAACTAAAATTAGTTATTTGCTTATTATAAATAGATGAGGACAGAACGCCGATAGAGTGATTAGAAGCAGCTGAGTTAATTCCCCGTCACTCTTATTTTAATAATGGCTAGTAACTTCCGTTTGCGTGATCATTTGCAGTACCTGCGAAGCTGACAGGGACCTTTGCCGAAATATCCTGTCATTCTCGTCCCGGACGACTCAACAGTAGATGCAAGCAATAACCATTATATAAATACACTTCTCAGGGCCAACTTTTTCCCATTAGATCAGAAAGCCAGAGGGAGGTTCAATGGCGGCGAGTTAGTTACTGATATGTTAGCCTCTCCTCCGAAGATCGAAGATGCTGTACCCTTCATTCCTGGATCCGAATTCGTCTGATGCAGAAGTCATTAACGGTGTAAACTTTGCATCAGCTGGGGATGGAAACGATTATCAAACAAATACCCTTCTAAATGTTGTCCCGGTTCCAGATAATTGTGTAAATATTGCAGCATTGACATCATATATTTCAATCATCTATGAGCTTACAGGAGCTGTACGTATGATCTTGGATGCCGCTCCATGGCCGTAGCTGGCCTACCTTCATTTGGCTACGTTCCCATCGAAAAAACAATTCAGATGGCCACTAAACTTCTACTTCCTGTGGATCTAACATGGGTGAATAACATAAATTCATACGCTCAATCTTATAACCAAAAGCTTGTCAAGCTTTTGGCCCAAGCACGGGCAACGTTTTCAGGGACCAAAATCTTATATGACGACATATATGAGCCACTGGATGACATGATCAAGAATAAAAAACAATATGGTAAGCTAATGCACCGCATAAAACTTTACAAAACTGAAATGCGTTAGATTTCACCATGAGTAAATAAAACTGCATCAAATTCAAAGCAAAAGGCTGAATATCATCATGGGTTGCGTTGCACAACAAGATTTTTGGAAACAAAGAGAGGATGCTGCGGGACTGGACTTTTCGAACTGTGACCCTTGTGTAAGTAAATCAACCAACGACCCCAGCATTTGGAAAATTATTAGCTTCCAGATTCTTATTTCTGGAAGCTTTTCATCCCAGCGCGCACATCAACCTACCTGGTCATTGCTAAGCATATAGAGAAGGAGGTTTTCTCCAAGTTCCTGTAAAACAACATGTTGCTTTCATCTGCACAAGATCCTAGTTTCCATGCATCAGAATATACGCTCGAGCCAAGAATTTGTAAGGATTATGAGATAGATTCTTCAACAATTAAGCTGGGGTCGTGGCACTTATATTCACCCATATTTTACTTTTATTTATTTTATTATATTTTTGTATAAAAACAATGTTTAATCTAAGTTACATCATTAACAATAATGTCTAATTTTACGCGAAATTAGACATTTAATTGAAAGCAATCAAATTTAGTATCTTAAGCCAAAAAAAATAATTAAAAAGGACGGAAGTATGGGGAAAATTATAGAAATGAAGTGTAAATTAGGAAAGATATACAAAAGAAAAGTTTGTTTTTCCGGTTAATAGCTCCGGAGCTGTTAATTTTCTTTTCTGTAATGATTTCTATTTCCGAAATCTATCCCAATATATCAATAGATCATTTGATCCCACAAGACATTTATATTGATGATGAATTCTTGCAAATATAGAACAATGGAAAATTTAGAACTTACCTTCCATTTTGTTCTTGAATTGTTGCATCCGATTCTCTCATTTCTTCTTGTTTTCTGCAGACTTTTCTTTTTGTTGATCTTCTCCTCTATACCTTAACCTTTGCTTAATCTCTTTGATGGAGAGAGATCACTTTCATGGTTTTCTTTGTATTCTCTTTTGTTCTTGCACTCACGGCACAAGCACACACTTTGCACTTCCCTTTTTCCTCCACTTTCAGCCACTATCCCTTCCAGAGACTCACCACTTACGCATTATATAATACCCACTAAATGAGTGTTAATAATGAGGAAAAAGAAGGAGTGCTAGATTTTATTTTATACACTTACATATATTTAAAACCATTAATATATGTATGTATACAACCGGATGAGAATATATGTTCTTTTATGGTTAGAGAAGAGGGTCTCAACGTACCCATTCTAATACTCGCTTATTAAGACCGATCCATCACGGTTTCACTTTAACATATTAGAATCCGTAGACTTTACAAAGAACTTGAATTTTAATGATTGGACCGTTAATACATCGGTTATTTTACAGGAAATATTCTGGGCATTTTCCCGAAGTTCATTAAAATGCTCGAATATTTGACGTCAGGGTTGAGTTGGCTGTATCAATTCATTGCTTAGGTCAGATTTTTACCCATAGAATGGCCAAAAGCTTGCATCACACCGCAATCCGAGGAATCATCGGAAAACTAATCCCCGGTATTCTAACCTGTGTACTGTTTTAGGGATCGAAGAGGCTGGCTGTCCCTTCCTTCATGAATCGGAATTTATCGAGAGCTCGTTACCGGCGTCAGCTCCGCACCAGCACCAGCACCAGCAGAGCAGGATTAGATCCTCAATAATATCCTTACTGTATATATGATGACAAAACTAAATGCAATGATAATTAAATCTTTTATTTTTTTTGTCACTGATAGTACTAATCATGCTTACGAAGTATTCTTATTAGCAAAGTCCTCTTTGAAAACAACTTGTTGCATTAATTATTTTTAACAATATAAATTAATCACTACTTCTAAATGCACCACTTTCACCTGAATTTCTATTGAAATAGAGATTGAGTGTAGAGTGCGGTTTCGTTTTTAAATATATATTTAGCACCAACCTATTAAAATAATTAATATATTTTGTTTTTAAATATATATTTAGCACCAACCTATTAAAATAATTAATATATATATATATACACAAAAATAAAATACATTTTTTTTTGCTAACTTCGCTATTGACCGTAGTCCCACCACACAGGTGTAATCCCTTGCGTCAATTTCTTTGGAGTGTCAACTGGGTGTTTTATTCTTTATTATTATTTTAATATTAAAACAAATAATATCCAATTCATATAGCATAATCCCGAGACTAAAAAAATAATTCAGGATAACGTGCCCTCTATGACTAATAGTATAGTAGTTCCCGATACTATTATTAATTATGATTTCTTTTTTCATAACTATTGCCGTGTACTGATTCATATTTGTAACAATTGTCATGGAGATTATGATCAACTCAATAAAAAAGAAAAAAGAAAAGATAAGCACCTAACGAAAGCTTATCTAAAAATAATATAGATAACTTTTAATCATTTATATAAACTTTTAAATTAAATCTAAGAACATTCTCCACCACAGCTATCAAACGGTCACTCAAATGATTTAACTCCCCGGAATATTTTCATCCACGCCGGGGAGAAATTCCAGTAAACGGAGGCGGTGTTTTTCTCCCGTAATATTAGCAAAATAAAAAAGGCGCTTCATTTATGAATCTATCTGTAAATTTATTGCTACTAACGCCCCCATCCACTCCCCCAACCGTCCATGGGACTGGAAAGTAATGTCTCCCATCTTCCTACGGAAAATCTATGAATTAAATGTCGTAAAATCTTATCATAAAATCAATGCCCGACAAATTATATTCAGTAACATCATTTTCCGGGAGGAAATTCCTATAGCTTTATACATAATATAATACGCCGACCTATCTTCTCATGGGGATCATTTACACCGCCTTGAAAGCCGGTTTCTCAGGCCGAGCCCGAAGTTACTGTCGTCACTAGAATCTCGGAACTCTGATCTGTCTTTGCTTCTTTTATCATTTACTAATTTAATTGATGTAGCATTTCTTATTTTATCCTCTTTATATTATTAGGTATTCATTTTGATATGGCTACAACTTCGGGATGATAAGATTTTATTAATGCTCTATTTTGATTAGAACTTCATTTGCAATTAAAAATCGGGAGGGTTTTTAAATAATTTTCAATAGTTATCGTTCCGGATTTATTATATTTCCTGGTTAATCTATATTGTTTTTCCTTTTAATTTTAAATTTTTTATTGTGTTTTCTTTATCTTGAGGTTTTCTTCTAATTTGTTGTAAATAAAAAATATCCAATAATAAATTTTAAATTAAAGCTTTTTATGTATTTTTCTTGTGTTACTTTTATCTCTCTCTCTCTCTCTCTCTCTCTGTATGTGTATATATATAGCCATCGCACCTGAATTCTCTGGCTTTCTGGATTTCTTATCACTGCAAATAAATACCAGAAGGGCATCCGCAGATTTGAAGCCAATTTATTTTTGCTCGCTGCGAATGTAGAACGGGCTCGGGCAGAGAAGAGGCATCCATCTGGGCTCATTCTATTCGCTCACCAATGGCAAACATCAAGCCCTGGGTTGTGCTAGTTTGCATTTCGGCAATCTTTTTCAATACAGGGAATGCTACAAGGCGGAGATCGTTTTCCAGATTTCCTGCCATTCTCGTCTTCGGCGATTCAACTGTAGATAGCGGTAACAACAATGAAATTGATACGTTGTTCAAAGCCAATTTTCGTCCATATGGTATAGACTATCACGGTCACACTCCTACCGGGAGATTCTCCGATGGAAGGCTGATTCCAGATTTTCTAGCCTCTATTCTGAAGATCAAACATTCTGTGCCGCCATTCTTGAAACCAAATTTGTCAGATCATGAAATTGTTACGGGAGTTAGCTTTGCATCATCGGGATCAGGATATGATGATGTAACGAACGATGTATTTCAGGTTATCTCATTTCCCAAGCAAATTGACATGTTTAGGAACTATACTGCAAGGCTAAGGAGGATTGTGGGAGAACGGAAGGCTAAGAAGATAGTTGGAGGTGCATTGGTTGTCATTAGTTCTGGAACTAATGATATATCTACGTTGAGGATGGACAAGAATGATACCAGGTACCAGGATTTTTTGCTGAACAAGGTCCAAACTTTCACCAAAGTAAGCACCTCCCTCTGTCTCTATCTGATTGAAAAATTTGGTTAGAATTGTTATCTTTGACATCAGGTTTTCAAACTATCCATGGATTTGCATGCAGCAACTGTATGATCTTGGTTGCCGATCCATGATTGTGGCCGGCCTTCCTCCGATCGGCTGCCTTCCCATTCAAATGACCACGAAACAGCAGCCTCCTTCTCACCGGAGATGTTTGCACAACCAAAATTTATACTCTCATTCTTATAACCAAAAGCTTGCCAGAACGCTGTCCCTGGTACAGGCGAAGCTTTCAGGAAGCAAAATAGTATACGCGGACATATATAAGCCACTGATGAAAATGATCCACCATCCACTAAAATATGGTAAGCTAAATCGCCCCAGAAAATAGATTTGTGGAGATCTTAGAGATCAATAAATAAATTTTATCAGGCATTGCTAACACAGCTAGGGTCTTTACTTGCATGGCAGGATTTGTGGAAACAAACAAAGGCTGCTGTGGTACTGGATTTGTGGAGATGGGACCCCTGTGCAATCCAACGACTCCGATATGTCGAACTCCTTCTCGCTACTTGTTTTGGGATGCTGTTCATCCCAGCCAGTCAACCTACCACTATCTTACGAAATACATCGCGAAGAGGGTTCTGCCCAAGTTCCTGTAGTTCATGCCAGGAGATCTTGGAAATTGCATGGGACTTTATAGTGTGGAAAGATACTATTAATTATTTGGGAGAAATCATTAAACATATTTTTTTGTTATTTTCAAGTGACTGGCAATAAATTTTATTCTATTTTTTTTTTGGTCTCATCCAATTATATTTTTAACATAGTATGTTAAATACTCTTTTATATACGTGTGCGCGTCTCAATATGCATATGTTTCAAAATATATTAAAATAATATATATTTATTTTATTTTTAAAGATTTATTTATTAAAAAAATGAATTGTTTTTTTTAATAAAAGTAAGTTGAGACTCAATTTTATAAATCCAAATCGGTAAGGAATAATATTGTTCATGATCATAGATTTTGAACTTTGAAGTGGATCCACATCTTCTCGGCCGCCCTTTTATTAGCGAGATGCAAAGGGTAGTAATTTCCTCGAGTAGTGCTCGCGTCGAAAGCTGCCCCTTCGAGGTCGGAATGTTTTACCAAGCTATAATTGCTCTCTCCATCCCTCTATGTTGCCCCCGGACGTAAAGTGTTGAATTCTAATTTATTTATAAATTTTAAAATGAATATTTGTATTCCACTCAATAAATAATTTTCAAAATTTTCAAATGATGGGATTTTTATTAATAAAAAATAATCAAAACCACCTTAATTAATCTTAGATAATGTTTAATCTCCATGTGGGGTCTTCGTTATTATCTTTATAGGTGGGAGGGAAAAGGACTGCTTCAAAGGACCAGGAGTATAAGTGGACACCACCACGGACCTTATTGATAGTCGAGAGAGAGAGCCAACACGGTATTTATCTAGTGGTCAAGAAGATTTTTATATTCCTCTCATACCACTCTTATATTTAAGTCTGGTTAGATATGTCTATTATCCCGCGGTGTCTTGTATGTTTATTGGGTTTGCAAGATGTTCAGTGAGTCTAGAAATTTAATTATGGTACACGCAAACTGACCCGAACATTCTAATTATAAAAAAAATAATCGAGAGAGAATTATTGACCCGGCCATCCCACCAAATCAAATCATATTCTTATTAAATGTTATAATGTATAAAACCTACTTGCCAGATGATCAAGTAAAAGATTTAAATATTTTCTTAATAGTAGTAGTACTAATAATAATAATAATAATAAAAAGAATAATTTGATAGCAATTGTCTGTACTTGTCGAAACATGAAAGCATAGTTACCAAAGATATGGATGTAGTTATACTGATACCATGATACTTTTTAAGTGTTTGTTTTCGTGTGTTTTTTTAAATGATTTTTTAAAAAAAATTAATTTTTTTTGTAATTTTAAAAAATAAAAAAATTATTTTAATATATTTTAAAATTCAAAAACTTTAAGAACATAACCTCAAAAACACTTATAAACAGGCGCCCGGATATTGTTATTATGAATCTTCCATACCATTTTGACTTCCTATACAGTATCACAAAAGGTCCTTTCTCCCCTTAGGAACGACTTTCAGATGTGTTTTACATGATCGATGTTTAAAAATATTTTTCAAAAAAAATAAATTTTTTATTTTAAATTAAATTAATTTGATATTTTTTAATTATTTTTATGTATTGATATTAAAAACTATTTTTTTCAAAAAATATATTTTATTTTAATATTTTTCTGAACTAAAATATTTTCAAAAACATCAGAAAGAATATCATTAATAAGTCAGAAATGTACTTAACCTGATCCGAGGTATGTGACTGGACTGATCAACTAAAAGGGCTAGCTAGCTAAGGTAGCCAGAAACCAGACCCAAAGGTAAGCAGGCGCAGTCAACAGCTGAACCCAAAACAAATCCAAGATGGAATTGCCACCCAAGTCCATCAACCCAAAGACAAACCATGTTGACTTGCCGGTACAAGGATACGGTTCGAAACTCTATCTAATGTTTCTCAATATTTTAACTTATAAATCAAAAGGCAATCCGAATTAAACTCAAATACAAAACCATGTTCAAGTAGTTTTGGGGATCTTAATGAAACCTATTTTCAATCACAGACGTCTAAAACTTGCAAACCACCATGGCCACACACACACACACAAGTTTGTATGAACTGTACGGAATGCCAGATATTTTGCACCATGAGAAGAAACTTGAGACTGCAGTGCATAAACTGAAAGCTAAAAGGTCTAATTTCACATTCCCAGGGATTTCTAGAGCTCCAGTCTCGTGGATTTTTAGACTTTAAAGCAGTCCGATGCACCTCCACTACTTGAGAAATAACAGTATCTGTGGTTATATTTTTGCGCTGAAAAAACAGCTGAAAGAATTTGAGTTCAATTTGATTAACTTTACAGCAGCTGCCACATTGGAGCTCCCCATGAACAGTTAGAAAAAAACATGAAGGTCTCAGGTTGAAATAGTTGGAAGGGACGAACCATATAATACTATTAAATCTCCTGAAAAGAAGAGGAACTCGCAGGAAAATATGCCATTCTCTGTATAATAACTAAGTTATTGAAAATTACAAAGCCTGGTGTTAGGAAATATAAAAATCTACCCGAGGATCTATAAAAACCTGAAGTTCCCCAAAATTCATAGCAAGTGAGATTTCAAGCTAGCTCTTACATGCTATTGCTGAACTTCAGATGGACCCCTTAATTAAAAAAAATTGCATGCTTCGAGGTTAGGAGGGGGGAGAAAGCGCCTACGTCCCTTCCTTGCTTCAATTAGTGGATAAAGAAGGAAGAAAGGATCCTGAAAAATAAAAATTACTACTAAATCAGTAGTTGTATACATACTTTGACTTTCCCGTGCTTCACTCATCGGTCAAACCCAGAATCATTATGTACTCTCATTCCATACGGTGAAAGGCGGTGGAGCTCCATGGCAAACAGCCATATTGTTAGACCTTGCTGCAATGGTAGGAACTGCTGTTGGCACCCAGTTGTTACATGTTGAGCCCTGATCATATGCACTAGCCTTGATCACACCGGAAGATGATTGCTGGGAAAGATAGTACAAATTTCTAGCATGATAAGGATCAGACGAGGAAAACATATTTTCATAGCCAAGAGCCTTCCCCTCTCCATCTCCAAAACCACTCCCTTGATCTTGGGTGTTTCCATTATTAGCTATAACCGTAGCCATTGGGACGGCATACCCAGCATTGCCTCCATAACCAATTCCCTGATAGCTTCCGTTGGTTCCAGTGCTGGTACCATCGTGACCTCCGCCGCTATACATGACAGAATCAGAACAGGAGCTGTGTTCCATTGAAGACGAGTCCATGCTCATGACGTTATGTAGAGCCGAGGGCTGGAAGAAATTTTGGGAGTTTCCCAGTTGTAATTGATGAATATCTTGAAAGCCATGATTGTCAGAGTCCTGTTCTTGCTTGCACCAAACCCTCTGGCCATAGGGATACTGCATGCTAAAAGCCTGCTGAGCTTGTTGAAACGCAATAGTAGGCCAGCCATGGTGTGCCGCAGTACTATAGTTGCCAGTCCCATCGACGAGTTGTGAGCTCGAGCTGTCACGATCATCTATTCTCTGCACATCCGTCGTAATTTCAGCATGTTCCACCTCTTTCAGCCGCTTAGCCGCACCCCCGACAGGCAATGTGCTGCTCTCAATTATGCTGTTAACATCGTATCTGCTCATGTCGAAGTTGGTTACTGCATTCAGTCCACGGAATTTTATGGCGGCAATGTCATAGGCCTCTGCTGCTTCTTCTTGGGTGCCTATGAATGGAATGCATAATAAATTGCAGGAATTAGGAGATGAAACTAATTGGCCGGTGCAGATTTCATTATGCTTGGAAGAAAGTCCACAGCACCCACCAAAATATTTAATATAACTCAAAAGTAGTGAAATCGAACGATAAAGAAATTACTGAAAGTTCCCAAGTAAAGGTCTTTGTTCCCTGCAACTCTTCCTATCCTTGCTTGCCATCTTCCATGTTGATGATGTCTGGTGTGACAAATAAAATGACCAAGTTAATCAAGAAATCAAGTTCATTAGCACCCCTCACGGAACTAATTAATTAATATCTCTAAGACTAAGGACTCAGGAGAATGAAGTTCCGAGGAAAATGTCAACAAAGATAACAATATTAATATCTTTGTTCCCAGAGATATATAAAGCACGTGACCCCTCATTGCAGGTCCATGAAGTATTCATGAGAATTATTTTTTAATGAGATAGGAGATCAAGAATTTGAACCACATATTCAAACAGTATTAATAGTATACGAATAACATGTCAAGTTTCCATTTTATTGCATTTTTTTATTACATCTTTATATCCTCTTCCCACTTCGGCCCTTGATCTGATCAGCATCTATGAAAAGAGACCCGAATAAAATGTAGTAGTCGACTAGTGGTGTTTGCTGTTACACGGATGGTGACGATTTTTAAAATCATCCTCCAGTGTGACATGATGAATGTCATAATTTCTTAAAAATATTTAATAAGTAGGTTTCCTTCTTAAAATATCTCAAAATAATCAAATAAAATATCGATACAGCTTCTTTAATCTTACAACTGGCAAAACAAATATTATATATATATAGCAGAAATTAAGTTGATGAAAAAGAAATCCATATATATATACCTCGTTACACCTCGATAAATGGAAGCACCCCGCGAAAACCCACTGCTTTTCCTGCAACGATCGACCAGATATATATACGTGCTTCATCATTGGAGTTTCATGAAACTATTTATTTCATCAGAAAAAGAAGAAGGCATTGAGAAGAAGCTGCAGCATTGATTGTGAAATACCTTCGAAGAGACGCAACATACTCCTGCCTAGTCATGTGCTTCATTTCTTCTACCTCATTCTCGTAGTTGCTAATCTGTAGTTTTAGTTACACAATAATTTTATTAAAACAAGCAACACAAGCCATAAACAGCGGCAAAATACATTGAAAAGCAATCCTGTATGTTCAAGAATAGGACACATATCCTTGTTATTAGGATACTTTCAGGGAGGACAGGAAAATTATTGATCGTGGTGGATCTTAATTAACCAATATGATAATCTAAACTTGCAGAACTTCCACTAATAATTAATGTTTCACGAAAAAAAACAAATCTGCATGTCAAGGCGAATGACAACATTGGTGAATTTTTAGGCTCCCTGCCTCAGAATTCTTTTTGGTACACAGCACCCACCTAGAATTTAAAAGAAGGAAAGTAGAAACTCACCGGAATTTTTTATGGGACAGCACTCCCTTGGAATTTAAATGAAGGAAAGTAGAAACTCACCGGAAAATTTGTCGTGGTGGTAGTGCCCCAGTATTTCAATGCTGCTAAATCATAAGCTCTAGCTGCTTTATCTTCTTTGTCATAACCACCTATCAAAAAATAAGAGATGAAAATAATTAGAGTCGCCAAGAAAATAAATGTTGTTCTTCAAAAAACCAAAGATCAAACAAAGTCGTTCTTACCCAAATAAACTGAAACGAGATTCGGCAAGCCCCACACATTAAGATATGCACGCATCCAAAAAAGGCAGCACAGGTTAGGGCGAAATAAACCCATGAATCAATGATTCATCAAAATATAAATAAAATAAAAAAACATTTTGAATGCCATAGAATCTACAAATTCAAATAGATTAATAAATGACGGACTGCGTATACCTTGTCTACCCTTGCGAGTCTGCCCTTCTCTTCTACAGCTATTGTCCCATAGATGAGCTTCATATCTACCAGTCCATCTATGTCTGAAAAAATACAAACCCTAAAGTAATTACCATCGTTCATCTCCTAGAAAAGAGTAATAAAAATGACCATTTAATGGCTTGTGCGAAGATACCTTGTTACACCACGGTATATAGAAGTTCTTTGGCCGAAAGTATCAATAGATTTCCTCGGTACCGTTTCGATGGCACCGGTTTGGGTACCAATACTCGGTGTGGTCTTTTGTTGTTTGTTATTATCAGAGAATCTCTGCTCTCCTCCAGTTCTATTTCCTCCTCCATTTACTGCTAGAAGTGGCAAAGCAGAAGCTGCAGATTGTGATCCGGTACTCATTGAAAGGGACAAGCTTTGTGCACCGCCATTGTTCTTATAATTACTTGTGTCTTGTTGTGTCGGTGCTGGCTGGTTCCTTAACCAGGTCTTAATCATGGATAAACCAATGGAGGTATTGGTGTTATTATTGTTGATGCTAGTATCACCTCCTCCATTACTGCTTGTTCTTTCATTTGATGCATCCTCAGATGGGAGTTGCAAGGAACAGTTTTGGAACATATAGTCTCCACTGGTATCATACATGGTGCTGCAGACATTGAGTTTGTGTTCATGATTGCCAAAAGAATGGCCACCGAGGAAGTTCTCGAGCTTAGGTTCTTGATTTTGATCAATGTTCTGGCTATTGCATGAAGAACCCAAGAATATCGGGACGTCTGATGTGGTACTGTAGTTGGGGTCTGCATTCATGCCAAAACGCTTCATATTATTCCAATCTGCAAACAAATACACAGTAAAAAAAATAAAAGGAGAAAAATATATCAGAAAGCGATCAACATGATGTTGCTCCTACTTCTTTAAGTTCTTAGAAAGTATAAGTAGAGAAATTAAGGAAATACGAAAGCTTTAAACCATTCTAGTTAAGATGCGTACGAAACCGATTTCGTTAAATCATTTTCGTTTCCAATTTTTATTTTTAAGAGGGTTGGGCAGGTTTTAAAGCTTTAGCTGTGAAATGAAAGAAAAATTAAGGATAAGAAGTTCTGTGCTGCAGACCTTGAGATTGATTGTTTCTATAGGCTTCAAATGTACCAAAAGAGGCAGGGAGGTTGAGAGAAGGAGCGGTGGAGTCAGAAGTAAGATCAAAGCTCTCCCCAGAGACATGATCTGCACCAGAGATTTCATCTGAGTGGAAACGAAGGCGAGAGTCTTTGTTTTGAGAGTGATCTTGATGATCAGACTGTGATGATGGAAGTTCTTGATGAGGGGATAGCGAGAAACCTAACCACTTATTCGTGGAGGCCATGTATTTGGTGGACGCTGGGAAATGGCTTTTAGAACCTGGGGATTTTATGTTGCGGTGTTAGCAGAATGGAGATGAGGATTTAGTTCATGCATGGAGTTCGGAAGAAAGCTACGGGAAGCCATGATATACAAGAGAAGAGGAAAGGTCAAAAGATGAAAGTGAAATCATCGCTTCCATAACAAGTGAAGATACATATAACCCCCCACCATTCCTGGTGAAGGGCACTTGAATCTGCAGCACGGTATGAAGAATGAAGGCAGCAGATAGGGGCAAAATGGGCATGACAGTAGAATAAATAATTAATGATATTGATTTTACAAGGAGGGTTCTATACACACACACACACGCAGAATTCCTCACTTTTCCATTCTCTTATTCGGGGAAAATTAATTTTAAAAAATAAAATAACATTATTTTAAGAAAAACAATAAACTATATGATAACTACGATTGAACGAGTCCCCTTGCTAGCATAAAATCTACCCTCCCTGACCTTGTAATAATCAAAAGGTGCACGTACGAGTGGCGGTACTCCCTGTTGCAAGTATTTTAAGCTAGCTAGCTAGGGTTCCAATCTAAAGCTAGCTAGCTATGGAAGTTGAGCTTATCTTCTTGTCATCGGTGGTTAAAATTATTTTAAGCATGGGTCATGAGACTTACACGTGGTCATAACATGTGGTTTCGTAAACTTAAACCCAGCCCTTTGAACTTCAAAGATGTCTTCGATCATTTGTTCTCCTATACCACCCTTATACACTCCATTAAACTACTTCAACTTTCTTAATTTATCGACCCAATTTACTGCATTTATAATAAATAAATAAAAATTCTAAGAGCAACGACTGAATCTATCTTGGTTTTTCTCCATGTTTAATTATTATAGCAAACTGCTGGTTAATTCTCTCTTTCTTTAACAATTCTCCTCAGCTAACTGCTAGCCCTCTTCGACTTTCGTGTCTCTCTCTTGCAATATATGTTATGATCAGACCCCTTCGTCTCCGCCTACAAATACCCATAACTTTCTCACATTCCATGCCATTTTTTCCCTACCATCAGACGGCTCCGCCGCCGCTACAGACGGGAGCCCCTTTCTCTCAGTCTGCTGTGCAAAATAACAACATTTAAGCCATGCATGACTGGCATGTAGAGTAAATATAATAGTTATCTTGGTGTGTAAATATATGGTAGTAAAGAGAGAGATGAAAAATAAAAATATGCAGATGATGAGCGTGCTTCTTGCACCCAATAAGAAAACATTAACCCCTGTCTTCCGGGTCCTTTTGAGGTCATTCCATTCTTGATTTTATTTTCCTTTTTTGTTAATTTCTAGGATGGATTAAAATTAAATGAAAATTTTGACATGTAAAACAAAACTCTAAATCTTTCTTTATTTTTGGGTATAGCAACAAGCAATGTACAGGTACATGTGTAATCACTCATACCAAATGCAAATTAGTATACATGTACTTGGTTGCCCCTTTAAAATTTATACTTAAAATTTTATACAGTCCGTGCAGATGAATGATAAACAGTTACACACATTCAGAATACACCAAATACACTTTACTTGGCGAGACACCGCATGCATGATGTAATAAGAAAATAATTAGAAAATTAAAATTTATTTGAAATTATTATTAAACTTGACTAGTTTGATTAAATTTCTTGTTTAGCTCGAGTTTAATATTATGTTGTGTGAGAGTTTTCTTAACATTACTTGATCAACTTGATCGGTCCAAAAGAGACCCCGTCAACTGATAAATAAATTTTAAAGATGAAATTTGACAAAGCAAAAGATCTCATGCTTAACTTGTTGTTTAGTTCAAGTTTTAAATTAAATAGTAATTTAGTTGGTTTGACGTGGATTAATTGATTTAGCGGGTTTCAAAGTAGCTTATATGACAATTAAAAAAATCACGAGGATGAAATTGAAAAAAGAAAAGATATAATAGAATAAAAAAAAGAGCAACTTCTTTGACAGTAAAGGAGGAGGGTGCACGCACCCTAGCTAGTTTTTAGTACAGAGAAGAACAGTAGAAGGCTGTTCAAATGTTTACTTTAATCAAACTCTATATATATATTGAGACGAGATTTTAATTATAGAAACAAAGAGCTACATTTGATCACCATGTAAAAGCAATGTGCTGGTAAATATGAACACAGCCTACGCAGTGAGTGTGTGTGCGCACTGTAGATATACGTATGGAGTTACATGCAAATATTTTTATGCGCACAGAGACCTGAGGAGGAGGAATAGTTTAAAGAGTTTATTTTGCAGAAAGTATGAGAGAGATCACCTCGAAGGCTGCAATTAGCACACTGTAAGTTTGACCGTCAACAAAGGAATCAAAGACAGTAAAACCTCCACATGGTCTCAAAATCCTTTTTATTATATTTAAAAGCCTGCCTGCCACTGTAAAAAAAATAAATGCTCTCGGTAACCTAATCATAATCATGCCCAGCCTTAACCCTCCATCCTAGACAGAGAGACGAAGAGAGTAAAAGTTTACCAGAGAGAGAGAGAGAGAGAGAGAGAGAGAGAGTTTTGACCAAGGAACCAACCGTGTCTTAGGGTTGGAAAAAAAACCAGAGTAATAACCCTAGTTGTTAAACAATGATTAAAGATGATACGAAGTGGGTTTTGAAGTTTTTTACTGTCAGGTTTCTGTAATCTACTGTGGCTGAGATATCTCATCTGCTGTTTTATATCGGCATACCCTTTTGGACTGTAAGCGCATCGCATGACCCTGGATCATGAAAAAAAAAGGGACTCGTTCAATCAATTCATACATAAATATTCAGATGAATGGAGAGTAGCTAAAAGAAGAAGTGAAGGAATGCCATGTGTTAATATCCTAACCCTGCCACCCCAAAATGGAAGGCCATGTGTTTCTCTCGAAAATATTAAAAATCTCCATGACAATATATATTTGCAGTGCAATTTCTAGTAAATGTGGGGTTAATTACCATTCAAACACTGATATATATCATCTAGGGTGGGGGGGCCGTCCGGCTGATTCTTCAGGGAGCAAGACGTACGGTGGAAGATACGCGTTTCTCGACCGTGGATTGTACAGGTTTCTTTGACTCTCATCAGAACACTCTATACTGTATCGATCGGAGCCATAAATTTAGTTTCGAGTAGATCAGAAATAGGACGGCGTCGGCCTGCGAGGTTACCTTTGCCCTGAAGCTCTCTCGTTAATTATACCAGAGCGCGGCGTACGTCAGTTGATTCACTGCCGTAGCCATTGTTCTCGTTATATTGGATTCAGAGACGTCGCGTCAAAGACACGCGGTAGATCGATCAATTAATTAATTAATTAATTATGCAATATATGATCAGAGAAATTTTTTAAATATAGATAGGGATATTTAAATAGGAAGTTATTGTACACAGTAGCACCAGCGAAGTATGTACTTTGATAAATAAATAAATAATAAGCAAGGATTTCTTAAAAATATTATCATAAAAGGATTCAGCCCATGACGTATAGCTATCGGCCCGAGACATGGCTTTGAATTGAGATCTGACGTGTAGCCTAGTCCAGTTATACATGGAGCCCATACAGTCCATGCCTTCCTTCCAAAAAGAAATGTCGGGCTTACCAGAATAGACATCGAAGATACTCTCTTTTTTCTTCATTTTTTCTTTTTCTTTTTTTATTTTTTCTTTTCTAACTAATCTATTATTTTTTTCTCCTTTTCAGCATGAGTAGGCTGAATACCTAGTTGAGATATTATCAAAACAATTTTGACAGATTATTATTATTTTTCCTTGCATGATAAACAATAACGTATAGGGTTTCTCAACCTTTTTCGTTTTATATCTCTCTGATTTCCATTTAAATCCTGATTAAAATCTTAATTATTTTAGTTTCCATTTTGCTTAATTTCAAACAGCATAAGACTCTGCTTGTTTTTATTACAATTTTTCTCTCCTTCCTAACACATTTTTCAACATAACTTGGGTTGGGTGATAAAATATATTGACAACCATCGTGTATATATATTTTTGGATGCGAGTAAATCTATTTTTATTCACTGAAAAATATATTTTGTGGGTATAGGTGAGCAAGTAAAATCTTGATTATCTCAAACTCTTATAAAAAGTATACGTCCTAACTCGAACTCGAGAGTTGTCGTGTATATCTCAAGTTTTTTATCATCCTGTCACACCCCATGTAAACGACCATTGTCTATTAATTGCATGGATTTCCCATTTTGGACAGCGATGGCATTTAATCAAGGTGAATACAATGCAAATCTTCATTATGATTTTCAAATATAAAAATGAATTTGGCAAATAAATAGGAGACATTATTTCATAGATAGTAGGGATAATAGATGTTCGAAGACTGCGCAAATTCAGAGGGCATGATCCCTAGAGACGACGGTTAGTTTTTCCTTTCCATGTTCTTGTTCTAATTTCAAAGAAAAGATGTGCCCTATCTGATTCCTATAAACAGGTGACCCATTATAAACACTCGAAATTCTCTACAATTAAACACACATGATCCCAAGACTCCTTGATTCTAGGGTTGAACTTCCAAGAACCATATGCAGCTGATGATCAGGCTAAAAATGACGCGACTTGGGTTTTTATAGAAGCTGAACTCGTTTAGTGGGCAAAAGTTTCGGCCAAAAACTAGGGTTTTGATGGTGGTGTGGTAGCTAGGGAGCGGTGACAATCAGACACGGAACCAGATAACAAGCAAGGAGCAAAACAATGAGGAGAATTTAAATGATTACTAAAATATCCATTTACATATAAAATTAAGGAGTAATTTTCCGTCAAGTGCACCAACTATAAACTTGCGTGTATTGTCATTTAGATATAGAGCAAGTATTATTTTTATGTTAAAAAATAATATAAATCATATCATTAAACAATTTGAATTCTTAAACGAGATGATATATTAATACAGTATCAGAATTTTGTTAACTCAACACAAGAAAACATGGATACGAGAGCACACGTATAAAATATTTTTTTAAAAAAAATATATTAAGAAATAATATAAATTTATAGTTGATATTTTATAAGCAAAACTAATTTCTTACAGAATATTTATAAAAGTTCCTCATGACTTCCTATCGGGTTCTAGTCTTGAACATTTAATAATTAACATGAAGAGCACACGCGGCTGCTCAGTACAGAGCTAGCAGAGATACTGAGAAATCAACTGTGATGTCCTATTCCCTTTCGTTCAGATTGGACTTGAATATGGCATTCAACCCCAGTATTCCCTGACATCGCACAAAATTCGAAATAAAAGTTTTATATCCAACGGTGTACGACGTAGTTTAATCCCGCTCGGTCCTTATTATATATATATGATCATCACTTTTCAATTTCACCGACTGAGGAGATGAGTTAAAGTCTCCACCGACTTTTGAGTTGTGATTGGTAAGATAACGTGAACTGTTTCTGATAGATGAACGCCATGTAGAGATTTGGTAAGAGCTACACATCCTTAATAGGTATAGTTAAAAGTTACGTGGCTAATAAAATATAATTAGTGATAGGATTTTTAAGTTAATCAAGATATTCTTGTAAATCTTGAAGATTAAATAAAATATATAATAAAAATAATCATGCCATAAAGTGTCAAAACTACCACGCAGCATCTATCAAGTTCATGTTCCTTTTTTTAATTAATAACGGGTATATAATCTCTTAATTAATAAAAATAACGATTATATAATCTTTCAGTGATTAACGTGATTAACGATGATATATTTTGAAACTGAAACTATACCATGTTCATTTTCAAGCCTGTGCATGGCATTCGAGAGGTCTTGCATGCGCGATCGCGTTATTAAATGATTAAATCATTGTAGAAAAAATAAATAAACAGGTATTTAATTTGCCGTGCTGGACTGGTGATCACTTAGTAATTTCGACGTCGTATAGATAGTATTCTCTAGCTGGCTAGTTTTCACTGGACAAATGGGAGAGGTGAATCTAGTCTAATTAATTAAATTAATAAGTGAAAATTATTCCAAGAACAAGATCCCGAAAAACAAAATCATGTTTGGGTCATCTACGCTAAGGAGCACGCAAGATCCTCAATTAGTGAACTCGATACATGGAATTAATATTACCTTTCAATTCAGAAACCTAGAATTAGATTTCAAGTCAATTATTATATATAAAAATCACTTGTTCTTCCTTTTTTTTCTAAATAGAATAGTCTCTGGGTGCACTCTAAGCTGTACTAACTCTCTCTCTCTCTCTCTCTCTAATATAATAGTGGGATCTATAAAAAATTGTTGTTCATGCTAGATCTTATATTTATCCGAGACAAAGAAAATACAACTCACAATGCGCGGAATAAACTATATAAATGGCCAATATAGTATGAACATTAATAAATAACTATATATTAATTTCAAACACACATTTTCTTGAGTTTGAAATCAATGTACACCAGCACACGAAAACCAATTCAGCTAAATATTTTAAATATTAGAATGGTCTTACACCAGCAGAATTCCAAAATTAAACATGAAGGTGTTGCCTTAGACCTTGGCAGCAGCCTAGCTCCTGCATTGAACGTACGGAAGAGGCTTCAAGTTGTCTGGATATATTCAAGTTCTTGCTGCTGTGTCCATGAATTGCTGGCGGTGCTATACATATCTGAATAAAGTATGGAATATATTATAGAAAGAAATATATAAAATAAACGATGAAATCTTCTCTCATTTTAAATCAATATAACACCTGTTCACACTGGGAAGCTAGATATTTTCAGGCAATACGCACAGCAGTGCAGAAGTTTAGAATTATAAGGTCATATGAAGCACAGAAGCCAAGGGGAGAGAGAGAGAGAGAGTAGGTATACATATTCAAAGCCGGGGTGCAGAGGGAACTGGGATTGCATTGGAGAAATCAGCGGAGCACCCGTGCCTCCTCGGAAAGAATACCGAGCTCTACGTGAATATTGCCAAGAAAAACTCTCTTCTCTCGCCCGAAAGAAAGTAGCAGGAATGAGCTAGAGATCTAGTTCCAAGAAAGCAAACTTTATTGAAGATAACAAGGGTCCAACCATGCTTTGCTTTGTTTCCATGCCTGTCCTCCCCATTTGTTAGCTAGGGTTTTCTTTTAAACCTTCTCTCTTTTTTTCCTCATTTTGCATAGGTTTTATTTAATGTTCTTTCACTATATATACTACTGTATAATATATAGATTGCATCATATGGGAATAATAAAAATTATAATATAAAATTTTACCTAACAGTTTAAACTTTTAGATAAGATAATTATTTGACATAGTATCAGAGCCTTGTTGACCCAACGGTCACGAGTTTAAATCTCATCATCCTCATTCTATTTGATAAAAAAAATCAAGTCTAAGGTAGCGTGGTATGTACAAGTTTCAAACCCAAAAAACATTTACTTGAGAGGGTGTGTTAGAGAATAACATAAATTATATTCTGCAGCTTCACCTAACAGCTAAAGCTATTGCGTGAAATGATTACTTAACATAATGCACCATCCTCATCGAGTTTTTATGACATTATATTGCTTGATTGACCTGCGATGGTTTCTAAACAAGAATGTTTAGGTTTTAGATTTGACGAGAGTGCTCCTGATCATCCCCTGACGCAAAGGATAATAAAAACAAAAAATTAAAAGAATACTGCTAATTTTGTGATTGCTAGAGCGAAAAGATTATGCAAATGTTAATCCATATTTAAGTAACCATTTTAACTCAAGATGGTTTTCAACCATGTCTAAATAAAAAATAAATGGTTAAATTTTGAAATCCAAGAAATGACTGAGAAGCCACTCAACTTCTCGTTGTATAGAAGTGGCCGGCAGTACGTATTTGTGATCATACACTCGGATACATTCTATGAAAACCCAGAGTCGAGTCAAATTACAGAAACAGGGCTGTTGATTTGAGCAGCACGAGCTAGAATTAAAATAGTGAATGCCCGCGTCATGCGTGTCTGTGACTGTCTAAAATAGAATCCTCTCATAAGCTAACAAGCCCTAGGAATGCTCATTCTCGTCTCTTTCTTGGAATTTTTATTCATCGATCTTTGATTTGCCTCAAAACCCCATGTAGGGTTAGAAAATCTGTTTGGGATTCAAACCTTTTTGACCTTGGACCTTGCTATATCTCTCTTCATGACCCCTCCTTGCATTAAAGACCCTAGCGAGCGAGCTCTCTAGTTGAAAATATAAAAAATAAAAAAAAGTTTCTAGTACAGGTATTGTTTAAAATTAATTAAGAGATGTCGAAACTCAAAACTGTCTCTCGAAGTGGTGTCTTAGATTCAAGTGTTTGTTAAGCATGTTTGAGAGATTGCTGTGTTAGTTTTTTAAAGTGTTTTTCGTGTTGTAATATATTAAAATAATATTTTTTTTATTTTTTAAAAATTATTTTTGACATCAACACATCAAAATGATCTAAAACACCAAAACATGTTTATTTAAAATAAAAAAAATTATTTTTTTTAGAAACGGCGGTTGAAACATTGTCCCAAACGGGCACTTATTGGTGCCCTGTGGCCTAAGATGATCTTCCCTTAGCATGCGTGCATATTACTACAAAATAGCTAATTCATATAAATTTATTGAATTATTCAAGAACCATGCTATCGATCCGGAGTGATGAGTTTACGACTGGGTTTGGTTGAAGCAAAAACCTTCCAAAATTCGGTAGATTACGGTATATAACACTTCATTCCTCATGTTCCCAGTGTGCGTAAGAGTAGAAACATTTTCCTCGCGTGCTTTGCTGAACGCTCATGTGCCAAGCAATGGGCTAAATTTTGATGGTCAGAGATTGTTGTTGGGCCCATGACAGGAACATTGACCATGGATGGACTCTTGAATTGAGCCCACTAGCGAGTTGGGACGGCTTCCAAACAACGATCCTTGTGTTCTTCTATCTTAAAAAGATCGAAGTAGAGGAGGGCACGGATTTGCAAGTCCTGAAACAACCAGGACTATTTGTTCCCACTCGTATATTATTACTCGCATACCATCACAATCTCCTCATGACGTACGCCACAAGCATGGATTATCTGCCCACCCAGAACGATGCTTGCTTTAACCAGATTTACTACTGCAATGCGTGGGAAAAAGACATTGGAGACAAGATTCTGATGCCAGCTTCAGCTCTAGATCGTCTGGCCATGCTTGAGATTTCTTATCCTATGTTATTCGAGTTGTGTAACCCTTTAACTGGCCATGTTTCGCACTGCGGAGTCTTGGAGTTCACGGCAGAGGAGGGTTTCATCTGTTTGCCACAATGGATGATGGAGAATTTGAGGCTAGAGAAAGGAAGCGTCGCGCTGATAAAAGAACGTTGATCTTGTGAAGGGAACGTACATAAAATTACAGCCACATACCACAACGTTTGTGGAGCTCTCGAATCCTAAATCTGTTTTAGAAAATACCCTAGGGAGCTTTACTTGTCTGACATGTGGCGATACTATCATGATAATGCACGACAACAAAAAATATTACATTGATGTTGTCGAAGCTAAGCCATCATCTGCTATTAGCATTGTTGAAACAGACTGTGAAGTCGACTTCGCACCTCCTCTGGATTTTCAGGAACGCGAGTTGGAAAGATTGGTTAAGAGACTAAGCATCGAGGATGACAAAGAACAGCCCCTTTCGTTTTCGCAACATCCAACAAAATCTAAAGAAGATCAGGAACAGTCAGCGATGCAAGGGTTCATCGCGTTCACAGGCGCAGCAAGGCGGTTGGATGGGAAAGCTGTAGCGTCGATTCCGGTCAAGGATTGCCCTCCGGTGAAAGAGCAGCGACCGGCTGTTGCTACTGCAGACGCTGGATCAAGCAACAACTCCAGTAAACATGGGAAGCTCGTCTTTGGTTCAAGCATGGCCGAGGCTCGTAACGCGTCGAGAAAACTAATAAAAGAGGATGGAAAAGGAGAGAGCTTGGAGAAGGAAGAAGAGGAGTTCAAACCATTTACTGGGAGAAGCTTCAAACTCGCAGATGAATAATCCTTTAATTTCACCATTTTTCTGTCAGTTTCTTAGTCTAGGGTAGATGAAAGTAAGCATCTAATTGCGTGGTGTTGTTTGTGATAGAAGCATCTCTATGATAAATGATATATCTTATCCGGTTGATTATCATAGAAGTTATGACTCCTAAGTAATCAGTTAAATAATTATTAAGACCCTGATCATAAACATCCCTCCCACTTCTAACTTCCAAGTGAGTGGAAGAGCAAGTACAACGGTAGTATAGAATAAACCAATCCCAATTCAAGCACTGATAACACTCAGCCACCGGCATTGAGATATGGTCTGGGAGGAGCATGTAAAAAAAACCGGAAGAATTGTCATCATCCACGAATGAATTTGAGAAAATTATTATTTCTACTATTATCTGGTGCTAAAGAAAATTATTAATGTCCATCATATTTACACCACCGTACAAATAACAATTTTAAGCTTCTTTTTTTTTTCTTTCCTAGCTTTCATGCCAGCCCAGTTTTTATGTGCCAAGCTGAAATAAAGAATTCATGGATAGAAACAGCATTTAGGTTATGGCGAAGCATCCGCCACTCGGGATGTCTTTGAATGCTCACTGACCTTTTGCTCAACTCCCAGCCATTTCTGGATAAGTTGAAATGTTGTTTCGTCACACAGCAGTCCACGGTGATCAGCAGTAACTCCGACTCTTTCCACCGCCACAAAACCATCTGCCTGTGTAGCAGAAAGATTATTCAGAATTCAGTACGCATTTTTTAAACTTTTTGGAGAAAAAGCTGAAAGCTTGAATATTGAACAGTAGTAGTGAAAACTCAAGAAGATATACGCAAACAAGATGGGAATGCTTAGTAGCAAAAATATTTTTTCTTAAAAAACAGCAGAAATATTCATTGCCCAGCTTCTACTTAAAGTTCACCTGTTTTTTCTAGCTAAATATTTGAAGATTCGGGGAAGAGGAGAGGATGAACTAACATTAAGTATTTTGACATCATGTGAACCCATGGTAAATATGATTGTGGGGTTAAGCTATTGAAAATTATGGGTTTTATATGGCACCTCTCCCTTCATTGCATCTTCAAACATAAAATTCTGCAAAATGATGCATGAACTCCCTTTTATTCAGGACTACCCACTGTTTCATCTTTGGTCACACTCCAACAGAGAATTTCAGTTGCTATAATGTTTTGGAAATTGACAGCAAAATTTCACCCCGAAGATCATCAAATCATCTTTGTATAATTTTTTAAGTGCACAATAGAAATCAAACGAAAGGTTAGCAGAAGCACCTTTGCTGATTCGGCGGGAACAGTTCCATCTCCATCCACATAAGAATACTGAGGCTGAAACAAACAAATTTTAATAGTCAAATAAAATTAGCACAAACATTATGATTTATAGCAGCAGTTCTTGAGAGGCATAAGAGGAACAACCATCAAAAACAGGAAAATCACTAACAAATCCTCAAATGTATGGTACAAAATTATCATCTGAGGTTTGAATGATATCAGTGCCTGGTTCTAATATAAACCATCAGATCCAGGGGTAAATGGAATAGGATCCGAAATTCAATCCTACTTAAGATGACAGACATCTTAATCACTTACCATTGAATGGCACACTTCAGACAGGTCCTCTATTGGCGATGTCTCTGTACCATAGCTGCATTAAAGATGGATATATCACACCAGCTTTAAAGTACGAAATATTTTCATAGGAGTAGAGATAAATCTCATCTCACACTTTGCAAAAACTAGACTCTGAACATGTCAACATGATCACAGCGTTTACTGATCTGCTACCATTCATTGGAAGAGTTGAATCGTTTCAACAAAGGATTTCGGATTCACTTTTCAACTGAATTTTGATTTTTTCAGAAATCACAAAACGTGTGCCTTTGGAGAAATTAAGGTGTTATATTTAGCCAAGTTTAGCAAATTTTGGTGATGCCACTCTACATTCCACTACAGAAAAACGAGATCTGTCTTCAAGTAATTAGACCACTTATGGTTTCATTCCAAACATATTTTACATGCACATGTTTTGATGTTGGAAACCATTTTAGTGTATGTATATAATGCACAGCATGGTAACAGCCTCTCCCAAATGATTAACCTTCAGAACCAAAAATCCCCGCAAAGCATTTTTGTTTTACATACCAGACATCAAAAGGTGTGTTGAATGATGCCCCAAAAATGTTATAGAAGGAGACCCCTTCTGGCAATTGAACATTATTGAGAATCTGACGAGTACCAGCAGCCCTTCTGAGGATAGAGAGGTTGAATGGTAGCGCTATGGTGTTTCCATTATAATTTAACTGCAAAAAAAGAAAGAGATAAGAGTATAATGAGTTTGGATGGTGATTAATAAGAATGCACCTTATAGTATTATGAGTTTGGATGGTGATTAAATAAGAAATGCATATTACAGATCAATTACCCAGACCTTTTGATAGCACATACTACTTAGCAAGAAGTCATGATCAGTCTGAAGTAAAAGCATCAACCAAACGTAAACCCAAGTCAACTTAAGGCAAATGTCAAATCAATGCTAATTACATGGTTTATGAACCTTTTAATAGCATGACCTAACATAAGCGTGTTGAAGACCAAAACAGAGTAATACCAGGTGAAAAGTTCAAGGGAGACAACAAATCCACTGAGGTATTTTCCAGCTACAAGAATCTTGACACCGAAACTTCAGAACAGATGGCGGTACCTCATTATTCCTCAATGCTTCTTCAAAGAGAGTGGTACATTCAATAGGACCATAGGACTCCAATTTGGCAGGAGTCTCCCCATCATTTGATTGCTTTCGCCAAACTTGAATTTGCGGTTGTGTTTTCCAATTAAAATCTGGATTTGGCAACATTTCATAGATCGACGGGCACTCAACCAACTATGTGCAAAAAGAAAAACATATTCACCATGGAGTTTTCACAAAAATATTGTATATCAATGACAATGCTATCTGTTAAAAATAGAAAATATTGAATATGCCAAAACATACAACTGGAAGAGGATACACCGAGATACACAGCATAGTCAGATCCTAACTTACATGGGCACTGTATGCATAGGAAGGAGAGTTTTGTGCTTTTAAGATATTTTCTGAACTGATAATTGTTACAAACATTGGTTATGCATAAGTGTTAAAGAAAACGAAATTACCAGTTGGTGCATTGTCCACCTAGAAACAAAAAAGTAACTCTCAAAACCATCAACAAACTGCAATCCGGTTAAGAGAGAGTCATTGATGCATCCCGGCGCTCCTGTTAAGCAAAAAAGTTCATTAGCTGTGCTTTCTTTAACAGCATTAAATGAATGGGAAAGGTGGGACATGTAGGTGAAAAATACATCATTTGTTAAATGCTGGGAAATTCATGGGATAAAATTCAATAAGATCTCCTAGAACTTGATGAAATTGCAAGGATTCCTTGTTGGTTTCAAATATAAGAAAAACCATCAGTACAAATAGACTGGTCCAGGTGGAACATGAAGAAAGCACATGTGAGGCTATCGATTAAACTTCAAATCAAAGGCATCCGCAACTACATGACTATAGGCCATCAATTGATAATATTCCTTTCACAATTGGTCTAATAATAATGACAGCTTCATTGGGATTTTTTTGCATCCTTTTTTTATAGCGTGAGTAGGGTATGGAATTATTTTGGAATATTTTATAAAAGCACAGGAAGTTTCTACTGACCAAGTGCAGCTCCACGCCTAACTCATTTAAATAACATGACATGTCAAATATTTATCAACAGCCACAAGCAATCATGGTGGCATGCTTGAATATAGAAAGAGCAGGTTCTTCCAAACATTTGTCAACATTTCTAGAATTCCAATAGCTCTCACAAGGTTGGCAGATTCTCTCATAGTGAAGGCATGTTTGCTAAACAGAGACATGGCATAGAGTACCTTGAAAAGGACAGGCAATGCAGATCCACTTATTCACAAACTTGGAAAACAACTGCCAGTGAACGATTAAAACTAATCAGTCATGCCTCTTCTATAAAAATAAAGAGATCATTTTTGTCAGCATTCTTATATTGAACTGATAATATTCAGCTTGTATCCCAAAGAAATAGACCCACATCTCTGTGAAGTGAAAGGAAACAGGAAACCAGCAGTCCACCCATGGAATGTGAAATTATATTAACTTTTCTACCCCTGGAAGCTTTATAGGCAGCTTCCAACTTTGCTTTCAGACCTTCCATTGATTTTTCAATTCTGTCAACAATAAAATATTGATAGTTCTCAGATTTTACTACATAATAAGTAGGAAGCAAAAATAGTTTAAGACATTATTACTTTCGGATATAGATGAAATTAAATGGAAGTCATATGGCCAAGATAACAGTTTGACTAGCCAAAAATTTTAATAACCAGTTGAGCAAACACTCACCTGTTGCTTTGCCGAAAATCATAACCATATCCAAACAATGTGGTTCCCTTCTTATATCCACATTTAACAAGCATATCAATCATATCATGAAAATGATATACCCCCGATAAATGAATAAATTTCACAAACTGGAAAACAACAGTGGGTATCAGATATATAATAGAGATTGTATTTTGTTTCAGAGATGGACTGAGCAAAAATATTGATAAATTAGAAGAAAAAATGACAATAAAATAGATACTCCAACTCATAATACCATGATTCAGTATGTGTATTACTGGATGTCAAATGTAGTATTTGAATAAGGAAATAAATTACAGCAAGTCATAAGCTAATCCATGGAGATACTAACCAAGAAGAATCAAATAGATATTGTTTGTATTGGTAAGTCCAGGATCTCAAGGATTAATATGTATCGCAACAGAACAAACTAAAAACAATATTATTGTAATAATGACTCAACATCCAGCCTCAATTCAAGGAGTCCAACATATTGTGCATATGTGCCGGCAAATCCCATTATGTATCACATCACCAATTCATATAGGCAGACTTAACAGTACTGCCAGTTCAGTATCGGTTTAATGTTAAGATGGCACCAGTAGGGGGAAAGAAGACAAAGTTGCACCAAAATACAGTATCACAAAAACAATAACTTTCAATTTTTTTATTGGAATCATTATATAGAAAAACTAATCCGCAGAAATGCCAAACTAGAGGAAGAAAAACAACTAATTAGCTAGGAGGGAGAAGGGGTAATTAATAACCCTTTATTTTTCTCCACCACGTTGATTGCTGGGGGGTACAGAACTAAAAGAAGCCTTCTTTTTTGTGGGATACATATTATGAAGATAATTGCAGGCTTGAACAAGCCTTCTTTTTTTGTGGGATATCACGTCCATGTATGGTGATGATAATTGCATATACTTAATCTACTGAAATGGAATTTTCATACGAGTGAAAAGAAATGAATCACAGCTGTTATCCTTCTATTATTTGGGTGCAAAAAACGAGCAAGGAAGAAATCTATCCCACACATGTATTTTTTATTTTATTTTATTTGCCTTTAAACAAAAGGAAAGGGTTATTTCTCACGCTTCCCCGTAATTATCCTGTCTTCTTACCCATCCCATCCCTTCCTCTCTATATATCTTCCCATCCAAGGTTCACTAAGTTTTCGGTTAATAGAGTAAGTCAAGATTGTAACGCAAATTCTGGACAACAAGAATTCACAGAGAAAATTATTAATCTTACCCATGATGGATCTAAAATGTCAATTGCATATAGCCCAGAATCATCATCAGGGACTACAATCTCAGTGTCACTGTCCAATACTTCTGTATAACCTGAAAGTTATAAATACAGGAACTTCAGGAAATATAGGGGGGGAATGATCAAAACAAATTACTCTGTACATGATGGGCCAAAAATGCAGCGTGTCATAGCCAAGTAGCTTAAGAGTCAAAACCAGGCGATCGAATAATCTAACAACGCCACAACACTCAAAATGCCACATTTTTATTACAGTAATCAACTAAGGAATATTGTCACTTTTGACAGTCAATAGGAATTTCATAAATGATCCAAATTTGACCCGGTAGATTACAAGAGGTGAGCCTCCATCACCGGTCAAGCCCGTCTACGTTTCAAGCACATATCCAATTTCACAGGCCGTGAAAACCCAACTGTTAATTTTGGTATAGACAAATTAATCTGAAAATATTACATTAAATCAAAAGGAAAAAAATCAAACGAGGATAAAATCCAAACCATGCAAATATTTTAAAGCTCTGTGTACTAATCAACTTTCGATCATCATGATATTTTTACTAAACATGAAATATAGCCTTCAAAATCTTCTATCAAAATTGCATTTCAATCCAACAATCATTGTTATGTTTGATTTACAAAAGTATATCTTGGGCTCCTCTAAAAGATTAAAACTTCATAAAAACTAAAATCCTGAACCATGAAATAATGCAGTAACCATTACCATTATTATGGCATGAGTGATGAAGAAGTTTCCCCTCGTTTTGACACTAATAACCCAATTCAACTTTTAAGAGATACAGTTATATACTTTCATTTTTTTGGCACTAAGAAGTTTTTTTTCTTCCAGTAAGAGGGAGTTGAAGTAAAACAAAACTTAAAAAGAAATAATAGTTTGTTTTCTGCTCTTTTTGCCACTTCCTGTCCTCTTCCCACAGCAAAACAAGTATTTATGTATATATAAATGATACGTCACACAGGGTAGTGTCTTTTCTACATTTTTCTTGATGACCAAAGTCTTTGAGATAAAATCCAATCCATGCTTCTCTTTCTCTCTTTCTTTTCTCAGCAACCAAACAAACAAAGAGACCATGAAGAAATACAGAACTCTCTAAGCATAAACACAAGAACTACATCCATGCATGGATAGAGAACACATTAGATACCTGTTTTCGGATTATAAACAGACCATATTTTCTTCCTGAACTCCAAATCAGCCAAGAGAAGTCTGACCCAAACCCGAGTCTCAGACCCGTTCTTCTTCTTTGAATGGAGAATGGACCCTGCGATCCCGGAAATCAACAGCACCGGGTCACGATCGGGTTCGGTATCGTCGGGGCTTCGATTTCCGAAACATGGGCAGAAACTGAAGTGTTGAAGCATGATTGGGTTGAAACGGGAATGTATTCGGGTTCGGGTTTGAGAATGGCAGAGACTAGAGACTAGAGAGTGCCAATCAAGATGGTTGATGGTGGCCGTTGGTCCATTTTCCTTTGATATTTATTGCAGCCTTGGTTATTTTTTTTGTATTTATTTATTCGCTTGGCGCGTGTGCAAAATGACAAGTTTAGTTGAAGACACATGTGGACACATTTTGCACTGTCATCATTGTACTTTTCACTTTCTACTCATTCATATTAATAATTACAATCACTCAAATAATTCTACAAATTAAAGGTAATTATTTTCAGTTTGGATTAGTTTTTTAAATATAAAATCAATTATTTTTTTAAAAAAAAATCTGAATTGAAATCGGTTTAAATTGACAGGTTTGGTTCGGCCTTTTTAATTAAAAAATTAAAAACAACCGGTCGTGGGGTATGGTTCATAATAACCAAGCACCGACAACTTGAGGACAGTTCATAGAATGAAAGAGAACGACAGGGGTGTGGACAGGATTGATGGCAGTGCGAAGAGAAGTTAATTTCATATCCAATGAAGAGGAACGTGGCAGTATGCTGCTATGCATTGCCGAAGTAGTATTTTTTTTTATTTAATATCAATAAAAATAAATAAATAAATAATAACCAGTAGCCCACGTTTCCGATGGTTGTACTTGTGGTTCTACCACAGCCACCTGATTGTCGTATCTTTGACTAGTTGTTCGCTGTTAAATACAGCTACACAGACAACCATGCAGTAGGTGTTGTTCTAAATATTGAATTTAAAAAGTTTCTTTTTATGAATTTTCAAGTTTGAATTAAATGATTGTAAATATAATATTTATTGTAAGTTTACATGACCTTCAGAATTTATAAAATTTTAAAATTTATAAAACAAATTAAGATTTTAAAACTCATAAAATTTATTAATATAATGAATATTCATGCTAATAAATAAATAAAAGCTCCAGACTCTGATGGCAAGTTGAACCCAGAAACAAGAATATGCTGCGGAATCGTGCTTGTCTGGGAGTGATTTTCGTTTTCCTTGCACGGCTTCACTTCTCAATTTTTATCTATATAAGAAAGGTGATTGGTTGTGTCGCGACTTGGACTTTACTGTCACTTTGCTCGAATAAATTGATTTGATCTTTTTGGTTTTTTTATGGATTATAAGTTTTGGAATTACTTCAAAAGTCTTTGTCCAAAAACAAATTGTTTTAAATAAAAAATAATAATATTTTTAAATTATTTTAATGTGTTAATATAAAAAAAAATTATTTAAAAAAATTAAAAAAATATTTCAATATATTTCACTGTTTTTAAATAAAAAACACTTTAAAAATCAACCTCCAGCAGTTTATAAATTTTATTTCTATTTAATCATATTAGTATTATGATTTTGATCTCTTTTATTTGAATTAATTATAAGCATCTTCTACAAATTCTTATCTTAACAATTTTTACCGTTTGGTCTCATAGTTTTAAGAATATTTCTTTTCAAATTCCTAAGATCCTGCTCCTTTAAGAAATAAAACGTCATACAATATCCAGCTTATGAGATTATTTAATTTTATAAAATTAATCCGTGTTTTTACCCTTCCAAATTCCACTCATACCCAATTTTACTTCTCTAGTTTAGTTTTTAATCTTCCTACCTTTTATCATGGACATTTAAAAAAAAAAAACTAGCTATGCTCGTAGAATAAATAAATCTTATTTTAATATCGCGCATCGTTTAATTTGAAGGCCTCTCCGCAAATAGGACAAGATCTCAGTGATAAGTCACTAAATCAAGACAAAATTACTCCAAAATCACAATAAAAAAGAAGATAAACAAGGCTAGATATTACATCTTTGACTTCTATAATGGCCCAAGAACACTTTGATTGTTTCTTCACAGGTCCTGAACACTCAAACCTACAAACAGAATGAACCCCGTAGTGAGCAATCACCTAAAATAAATTACAGACTACACAATCAATCCTTCTCACGGATTTAATAATTCAAATAAGAAGGGGGGGAGGGAGTAAAGAAATTGTTGAGTTCTTAATTTATCTCGAAAATCTTGAGCATGGGCAATTATCAATTAAAAAAAAAACAAATTGATATCTATCTATACCTGGAGGGAGAGATTGTTTCAACTTGTTAGCCTTCTCAGGATCAAACACACACAGTGTGTAAAGATACTTGGAGCATCGAACCTTGAACTTCACCACATCTTTGCTCCTCTTGATTTTAACAGAACGAGCATCCTTCCTTCTTGCTGTGAGAAGAAAATCTTTGATTTCATGAATCTGCTTTGGCTGTTAATGACAGAGGAAGACTACAAACTATTAGAGCGTTCATAAAATTCAGGTAGCACAGCAATTTTATGCCATGGGAAAATAAACAGCAAATGTTGTACCAAATCATCAGCTATGAAGGATACAAGAAAAGCATTTTCCACCACAAGAGAGCAGAGGACTCATGAATCTTACATAGTTCCACATAACTTGCTGTCTACTAAGTTGCCTATAATTTCAAAAATTCATAACTAAAAAAAAAGAAACATCTAGGTTAAATGCATCTATCTGGCTTGTTAAATAACTAAAGAAACTCAACTTTTATAACATTAGGGAAACAAGAAAGACATCTCTAGCTGAGCCAAAAAAAAATCCAGGCGTTGCAATACATCCTCGAACACAGTTGTTAGAACACGAACGGTCGATTTCATTCTCTATCAGTTGCTAGAGTTGAGAAAAATGGTTACCCATTTAATTCAGCGAAATTTGTAGCTTATTTCCTAAATTAACCATCAAAACTAGTCCCTGACAGATGGATTAAGCTCTAAGACATTTTTATTTTCCAATGTCTAACTGAATACAACACAATCATCACAAGACCAAACAACATCGTACTACAAGCAAAATCAAAGCAATAACATTAGTATCGCACTTCTAATCTGGTTGTAAGAAGAACATTATACATATAGAGCCCGGATGGAGGAGATGCTGCTATGCAGGCTACTGAAAACAGCAAAAGTCTACACACATGTGTAACGATGGACAGAGACTGTTTTCCAGACAGTTCTTATTGTATGCGAAGAAACAAACAGATTGCAGATCGAGAACACGAAAAATTTACCATATTCGCGTTTAATCGTTTGCTCCCTCACTTCTCCTGGAGACGCCTCAGAGAGCAGCAGAGGTAGACAAGTGTGTGAGGGTAAAATGCTTCTAAACCCTAGTTTTATCTTTTTGTCATTTCCATACGTACCCCCACTCTTTCTTGTTTTTTTCCATTTTGTCCGTTATATCACCGTACTATTTATGGGCCTACATCGTTGTATCTTGGTCTCGAGCTCAAGAGGCCAGTGAAGATGCGGGTGTTGGATTGAGGCCCGGAATGCTAAAAGGGACCAAAATGCACAATCATAAACTTTGATTTTATATGTGTATATTTTATTCTGTTTTACAAAATGTGGGTCATCTATGTGTTTTATATATTTTATACATATTGAACTTATTTAAAAAAAACATTTATTTTCTATAAAAAAATATAATATATGAAACTTTGCATATATTTTTTTGTTTTATTTATGCAGTAAATTTTATATGTTCGTTAATTTACTTCTATTTTTCATATTGTTTTTGATATGCGTTATAAGTAATTATTTATTTTATTTAACAAATATTTTACTATATTTTAAAATAAATAATATTTTGAAAAACACAATTACTGCTACGTCACTGGAAAATCGGTTAAACAAGAGTTTCTGTACGGGAAATTAGTTATGGAACTTTCGGACTCAAGTTCTGGCGTGCATGGGAATATCTTTAGTTGACGTGATTTTTCGTCTGTTTAATTTTCAATTTTGAAATAGACTTGCGTGTCATCTTCTGGCGACTACTTGCTCAGGAGGGTTACTTGCTCGGGAAGGTGATTTGAATTATACTGTATAGTGATTTTTATTTAAAAATATATTAAATATTTTTTTTAATATTAATATTAAAATAATCTAAAAAATCTCAAATTTGTTTTTTTTTTAAATCTTTTAAAACAAACTAGGTTAATTCAAAGCTTCCAGTCAGGTTACAAAGTAAAAAGAAAAAAAAGTAGTAGAAATACACTAGTTTAGAAGTAGATAATTTGTGACCAATAGAATTATAGATGTGATATTCAATGTAACTACCGTAAAATTTGTAACCGTATAAGTGTACTGATCGGGATAATTATATTCGTACATATATATATAGTATATAGGGTACGTACGTGATAATCTGTAACCTGGTAAAAATATATACTAGAATATATGGTATGTACGTAATTGGCGTTTATGTACGTGATTGCCGAGATTAATTAATGTACGTAAATGTTTAGGAAAAATAATTTTTGGAGAATTAATGAGTAAATCCTTTGGATAGGAAATAAGTATAAAGAATAGTATATAAAATGTTGTTAGCCAAAATAATAATAATATTAAAAATCCATAAAACCTAACCAAATGAATTGCCTTGAAATTCATAAAAATTTAAGCCTAATTTAACTTTACATTTCACCATAACTCCTTGACACATGGCATAAGCATTAAATGGAAAAGATGTTTAAGTAAAGCAAACATGGGGGAGAGGGAGGCATTTTTGTTATGCATCCCGAAATTTTACAAAAAAAAAAAAAGGAGTGAAGGGAAAAAGGGAAGAAGAAGAAGGGAAAAGCTAAAAGATTTTAGGGAAACTTAATCTAAAGTAAGTAGGTTTTATTTTATTTTTGTTTGTTTATGCTTTCCATTTTTATGAGTTGTTTAATAAATGTCAAATGTGATTATGATGGTTTTGTAATTATTTTACTCTTGATGTTTGATGATGGATGGTTAAGCATGTATGATGAAAAGTGTGCTTGGTCTGAATTTCTTTTAGGGATGGAAAACCCGAAATTAAGGTGAATTATTTATGGGTCTTGGAGTGAGTTTTAGGAAAAATGAAAAGCATGAAAGTTGTGTATATATATGTCTACTACATCCCTGTGAAATTTAGTGATTTTTAGAAACCTATACATGGAGTTATGACTGATATGGTGTGAGTTGCTCAAATAGACACCTGTTGGAAAAATATTTTCTGTCCGAAATGGTGTGTGAATTATTTCGGGACCTTGGAGTGAGTTTTAGGAAAGGTGCAAAGATTGAAAGTTGTGGATATATATGTCTAATATATCCCTGTGAAATTTCGTGATTTTTAGAAACCTATACATGGAGTTATGACTGATATGGCGTGGGTTGCTCAAATAAATACCTGCTGGAAAAAAATATTTTCCATCCGAAATTGTGTATGAGTTATTTCGAGATCTTAGAGTGATTTTTAGGAAAACTACAAAGAAGGAAAGTTGTTTATCTATATGTCTAATATCTCTCCTTAAAATTTCGTAATTTTTAGATATATATGTAAGGAATTATGGCCAAATTGGTATGGGTTATGTAGGCATACTTTTGTTGAAAAGAAAAAAAAATATATGTAAAATTAAGTGGGCTTAGATTTAGATGAATGTGGGCATGAAATAAACCCATGGACTTAACCTAAAACATATGGGCTTGAAAGAAAAAAAATGTGGATTCTATTAAATGGGCTTAAGTTAAAACAAGATGGACTTAAACTTATAACTAAGGTGGACTTAGATCAAAACAAATGGATTTGGGCTTGGATTAAAATAAATGAGTTTGAACTAAGATATAGTTAATAAACTTGGATCAAGCTAATGGGCCTAGAATAAATTAAATGGACTTGGACTACAAGTAAAAAGCTTGGTTTTAAAAATAGATGGGCTAAGATTAAAAGAAATGAGCTTGGACAAAATAAATAAATAATAAATAAATAAATAAATAAATTTATTCTTTTAATAATGGAAATAATTAGATTTTAATATTAATGGAATTAATGAACAATATTAATGAGCGGAGGTTGTGTTCCCACTATGAGAACCATGATTGGTATGTGAACGATGGGTGAATCCTGAGTGTGAGTTGGACCGTGAGTATGGTTTGAGAAATAAGAATTGGTACCCGAGTTTATTTGAATGTGATTAAGCATGTCATCACGTGCATTTGGGGAAATTAATTTGAGAGAAATCATTGAGTCTTGAATTGACACGGTTTGATAACCGAATTGAGTGGAATGGGTAATAGCAAGGAATCCATAGTACGAGCTCTATTTACTAACACTGTTAAGCGAGGGATAATTCCGCTAACCGTGTGCTACAACGAGGAAAAATGTCGTTGCGAGCAGTAGGTGATATTGAGATCACTGAGAAAAAGTAATAGAGCAGTAGGTGATAACATGATCACTGAGTGATAGTTCGCACGGACTTGCATATACCTAGGGTACCCGGATTAAAAATGGATGAAAATGTGGGAAACACAATAGCATTGCATATCACGTGCATCACCCTACTTACTGAGCTTTGGCTCATTCTGTTATTGTATTTTTTTTTATTCAGGCAAGGGTAAGGTTAAGCTGTTTGAGGATGCTACCGGTTCTCGCTAAAAGAGGCTCATGTGTCACTGATAAAAATAGGAATATCTTTTGTTTGTAAAAAAAAAAAAAAGGTACGGGCCAAATTTGTAAATTAAATATCTAGGCATTTTGAGTATTTTGTAAATTATAGAATGATTATAAGGATGTTGTAAATTATTCCGTATGTTTTCAACAATGTAGTTATCTATGTATTTTGTTGTTTATGATGGAGGTAATAGGGGACATTAGTCCCAACAGTGTGGCGAACCTGGTCACGCCAGTTAGGTAACTGGCAAGGGAGCTGGGGGCGCCACATTCAATATATATATTATTTTATTATGGATAATGTGTTAAAAAGACACGTGATAACAAGTGAATTTATTTTAAAAAAACATCTTATGTCTAAGTTTTTCTTTTAATTAACGTTTAAACCCCCCCTTTTTTTGTAATGAAATATCAATTTAAATACTCGCTTCGTTGCGGTAGTATTAGATATTGCTTAGAAAAATAATTTAGGATCAATATTTAATAATATCATTCACTTTATAGATTTAGTAGGCAAGTGTAAAACTTTTAAATGTTGATGAGAAATGACATATGTTCGGTTACTTAATAGGGATTGACATTGATTGGGTGTTTAATGTCATTTTTCAGGTTAGGTTTTAAAAATGTTTTAAAAATATTGTTATTTAAAAGAAAAATTGTCGTATTTTCAAATTATTTTAATGTGTTAGTTTTAAAAATATTTTTATAAATAAAAAATGTTATTATAATATATTTATAAAAAAAATACTTTTAAAAATAACATCAACGCTCTCAAACAGGTCTTTTTAAAACTAGCTTTGCTTTATATATTCATTGTAAATATATATATTTTAAACTAAATTATATATATTAACAACCTAACAATCAAGAAAGTATTGTTTGCATTTTAGGTCATTTTTAAAAATATTTCTGGGTTGAAAATGTATGAAAATAAGTTTTTTTAGTATTTTTTATATAATTTTGATGAAATGGTATTAAAATAAATAATTATATATATATATGTGTATATATTTAAATATAAAAAAATCCATCTCGATAAAATAGAATTAGATGCAAACACCATCTAAAACTAACCAGGACCAGGAGATTGAAAAATTAAAACTGAAGATAAGTCATATACAAAATAGTATAATATATTGTTATTATCCTAGAAATAATTTAATAATTTGTATTATTTTAGTAATAATAGTAATGATATTTTTAGATGTTAATCCTTCAATGTGTATTGTTATTATTGTTATTATAATATATATTTTATTATATCAAACCTTGTATCTATAGATGTTATATTTTATTTTTAAATTAACAAGATCTATTAATTATTTCAATCCTAACTATTATATAAAATATTTGCTCGGCTGCAGGCAATTAACTATTATATATGTATATAGGAGCACAAAATTGACCGAGATCAACAAACAAACATGAAAGAATACAACCGAAAAAAGGAATTAACTACACAAAAATCTAGAATAAAAAACAGTAATTAAAAGAATGAAAGTTAAAATCAAAATTTAACAATAAATCAGAGAGTATATTTTTTAATTTTTATATTTTTTAAAATTAATCCTACCTCTAGCTGCAGCTGCTACGAGGACCAATCAGAAATCCCATCCCATCGCGCGTCTAGAGGACAGGAAATGTCAACTGTTTAAACTCTAACGCGGTGTATCTTAGTTTCAATTTTTATTTTATTTTTTTAAATTAATTTATATTTTTATATATTATTTTTACATGTTAATGTTAAAAATATTTTTTAATTTTTATATTTTTTAAAATTAATCCTACCTCTAGCTGCAGCTGCTACGAGGACCAATCAGAAATCCCATCCCATCGCGCGTCTAGAGGACAGGAAATGTCAACTGTTTAAACTCTAACGCGGTGTATCTTAGTTTCAATTTTTATTTTATTTTTTAAATTAATTTTTAATTTTTTATATTATTTTTACATGTTAATGTTAAAAATATTTTTTTAAAAATATATTTTTTGATATATTTATATAAAAAGACACTTTTAAAAATAACAATGACTATAATCTTGATTGATTACGCTGAATAGAAACGCAGTGATTTCAACTTCCACCCATTGGTTCACCTCGCATTGATAAATAAGAAGTCTGTTTGGCACGGTGTTTCACCACGTCGTAACTTTTTTTTATTATAAATAAATATATTTTTATAGTTTTAGATTATTTTGATGTGATTGATGTCAAAAATAATTTTTAAAAATAAAAAAATTATTTAGATGTATTTCAACATAAAAATGCTTTGAAAAACTACCACATACACAATAATTCTCTTATTGACGCAAGTGTAAGGTCAGGATTTTTATCTCAAGCGGGGATCAGATCCCTTGACTTTCTCTTTTCTTCCATTAGCAGCGAGCTTTGTCAACCAGAGGAAACTAGGGCATAGGTGAACGAACGAGAGCCACTCCACTATCTCCTCGGGCATCTTCCAGCCTGATTTGTTTTAATTTATAAATTTTGGAAGGTTATCTCATATTATTAATCCAGGTGGATTTAAATAGATTTTATTTTAAATTATCATCTTTATTTTTTTATAAAATTATATATTTTAATTAGTTTCGTTAAGTTAATGAATATATCAATAAAACCCTAAAAATTATATATTTTTAATATGTTTTGATGTTTTTATCATTTTAATTTGTTAATTTCAAATATATTTTTATAAAATAAAAAATATTATTTTAATATATTTTAACATAAAAACATTTTATAAAATCCCAAACAGGTAAAAATAACTGGTAACCAAAACAACACACGAAGCCAATCGCTCGCTTTCAAGTAAGGGCGTGCTTGAAAAATTTCTCCACCAATCAACAATTTTCAATTTTCATTGAATTAACACTTTTTTTTTAAAAAAATAATTGTCGTCATTCCTTTTTTTTTTTTGGGGGGTCTGCACTCTGCTGTAGTGCACACTGATCGACTGGCGCCTTCTTTTAGAAGTTACCTCCTCACATAGGCAAGCAAACCAGAAAAGCATCACTCCTCACTCACTCACTTACTGCCGCAGGTGCTTCTCTCAGATTTTCTCTATATAACATCCACTCGGGGACTTGCAATTGCAATCGCATTGCTTTGCTAACTCACTGTTTTTCTGTCTCCATTGTCTCTTTATTTAGTATTTTCTCGAAGCGATCATCTTGCCATTCCTTCTTAATCAGTTGGTGAGTGAGCCAGATAGTCGAGTTTTATGTTTTTTATTATAAAAAAATATTATTATTGATTGAGCTTTGCTCCTCCTCCTTCTTGTTTAGTCATTTTGTTTGGATCATTTCGATCATGTTTTTTAAGAAATGGGTTTTCTTTTTAATCAATTTTTGTTTTCTTCCGAGTTGCGTTGATCAGTGATGGAGCCTGTGAGCATGGATATTGACACCACCTCACAACTCCCTGCGGATCCTCTCCCATTTGCTAGAAGGTGATTCCTTGATCTCTTCTTTCCCGATGTTTGGTTGCCTAGAGAACGCCTCAAATAAGTAGAGAGAGAGAGAGAGAGAGAGATGTTTTGGTTTTGTTTTCTTCAAACAATGAATGAGTCACTGATTATTCTCTTATGCATGTAGATTGTGATTTTTACACAGAGATTCTGTTATATATATATATATATATATATGATTTTCTGTGCTGGGTTACATTTCCTTTTATCAGCTATCAATTGGAGGCTTTGGAGAAGGCGCTAAAGAATAATACAATTGTGTTCTTGGAGACTGGTTCCGGCAAGACTTTGATTGCCATCATGCTACTACGCAGCTACGCTTATCTTATTCGCAAGCCTTCACGTTTCATTGCTGTTTTCCTGGTTCCTAAAGTCGTTCTGGTTCAGCAAGTATGCCACTTCACACTCCTTTCTCTTCTGCATATGTGTCTCAATGTTTTGGGAATTTATGCTAATCTATTTACTCAGAAACTGCATAACAATTCAAATTACAGGTCTCGTTTCTCTTCTGCTGAATTTTATAATAATTGGACTAAACATTGGAGATTTTAACAACACAATTTTTTATAATCGTCAGAGTAATGTAATGAAACTTGCAGGCTTTTTTGGATACTAGAGTAAACATTTTGTGTGTTGCGCTCAATTTCTTTTTGAATTAAATCCTGAAATTGTTGAACGTTGCGAATTGAGATGGGAGCCAGAGTTTCACCAAATATTTTAAAAGGAAGACAGTGGATGGGATTTCCTGCACAACTTTAATGTTAATTCTAAATTTCGAGGAGGTTAGATGCGAATACTGAAGGTGAAATTCAGAAACGTGACTTTATTTCTCTCTTACATTGCTGCTGGTTTCCATGATTACTAGCAAGCTGGAGCCTTGGAAATGCATACTGATTTGAAAGTGGGCATGTACTGGGGAGAAATGGGAGTTGACTTCTGGGATGCTTCTACATGGAAGAAGGAAATAGACAAACATGAGGTAAGTGGGTTGGAAGCTGCTTCATTGACTATTCATGTCTTATTCTTTATTCCTGTTTTTCTCTGTAATTATTTACATATGATAGTCTCATCTCTCATGTCAGTTATTTTCAAGTTTTCAGTTTCACCTGTTTGCACCTTTTTTCCAATATCTAAAAGGGGAAATATTTTGGTCTACAATAATCAAAACCAACTTCAAAAGGCACAAAATAGTGAAGGAAAAAAAATCTGCTTACAGTGGTTATTGATTAGCATGCTAATGATGCTGGTGTTTGATGTGGTTTGTCCTTTCTTTACTCATAGCAGACAATGATATTGATATAATTTTGTTATCTGGTTTTTGAAAGCTTTTATTTTTCATTTCTTTTTTTAATGACTTTTTTTTTCTTTTTTCCAGTGCCGTCACTTCTAAACCTGAGATTTTAAAAAATATGATTAAGCGTGCCCTCAACTGGCTTCAAATTTTTTTTGAATCATATCATGAGTTCTGGTTCTTCTTTGATAATATCAATCAGGAGCGCTCCCTTTGAGGAACTGCATGGCATGTTGATATTTGCTGATATAAAATAACTTACCATCGAGACATTCATTTTGAGCTGTTTGTCAGTCTGTTGCTTACCCATTTCTTTAATTTTCTTCACTGCGATTCTCTTCTTTTGGTGGTAAATCTATGCAGTTTGCCAATGTTACCAGTATATTTTCTTACACACTGAAAAATGATTATTTGATTAATATGTACAGGTGCTTGTTATGACACCTCAAATTTTGCTTAATGGTTTGAGACATAGCTTTTTCAAGCTAGACTTGATCAAGGTGATGATTGTTGATGAATGTCATCATGCCAGGGGCAAGGACCCTTATGCATGCATCATGACAGTGAGCTATCTTCCCCCTTTATTTTCCACCTTTCACCATCTTTTTATTCTCTTGCCTCCTAATGATTTAGTTTTGATTTATGGAAACAACCAGTTGATGTGATTTCTCAGGGAGAAGTTCTTTTCTTTCTTTCTTTCATTTGTTTTGTTATGGTATTTTATGAGAAATCAACCCTGGTCAATTAAACTCTCAAGTAGCGTTTGCTTGTTCATATTATGAAATAAGATATTTTTTATGTAAATATTTTAATTAAGATATATTTTCATGCAAGTTTTTAACTCATATATTTCAATTAAGTGACTGAATAGCTTGGACACTCGCAAAATAAAGGAATTCATAGTAGCATATATCTTGCTCAGGGCGAAGATCTTTTTGGATTTGATAAATTAGATACATGCATGAATTCTTAAGCATCTGTATAGTTCTACTACTTGCAACAAGAACCAACAATTTTTTCTTTCTTAGTTGTTGATAAGAAAGATCTATGTTCAAATAGATACAGGTAGATTTAAGGAAACTCACCTGCTTGCTGATATGTTGGGTGCCTGTCCCCAGGGCAGTTTTGTAAGACTATTTTCTTTTTCTTTAAAGTGTCATACGTTATTTATAAAACTCATATTTATGAAGTTACCATATATGTTTACTTAGAGCCATAAATGATTCTACTTCAAGTTCATGTTGTATGGTGAATTTTCTGATTAATTTGAATGATCTGCAGGAGTTCTTTCATTGCGAGTTAAAGTCTGGTCACAACCTCCCTAGGATTTTTGGGATGACCGCTTCTCCCATAAAGTCAAAGGGTATGCTTTGGCTTTAGATCATAATGTTTGCTTGATACTTGCATTTTACACCATCTCCCTAAATTTATATAAGATTGAACCTTTTTTTTTGTTGTTGTGATAAAGGTGCAAACTCAGAATTAGACTATTGGCAGCAGATTCGTGAACTTGAGGATATTATGAATTCAAAGGTTTCTTCTTACTTCTGGTTAAAGATATTTTGTAGGTTTCTTTCTATTTGTTTTGTAGCCATAATACTTCCTTACGCTACAACAATGAATTATTAGATCTGAAATCCAAATTCATTTTTAATGAGACAGTTTTCATGCGTGTTGAAAACTTGTATCCTCAGTATAGTGCTATTGAAAGTATTCACTATAAACGAGTTTTGCATCAAATAATGGTTAACTATTAACTGGTCATGGCCATTGACACGCTGCAGTTTAAGGAAAGTCCTACTCTTAATGCTTTTGTGCATTTCTCTTGGTCCACTTTGTTCATTGGGGCCAAACATCCAAATGTCACATCATATTTTCAATTCTCTGTCATCCTCATTCACTGGATAATCATTCAGTTTTGTTTTATTTTTTCCTGTACAAATTTTATTATCAGCACTGATAATTTTAATGTGGATAATGAATTGATTGTTCATATTCCTATATCAAAATTTTCATGTAGCCTTTATCTCCTTATGATTTGGGGTAAAGATGATCCTACATTGAACACTTCAAATGCATTCAATTAATATCCATAATATTTCCCATTCTTTGCTCGAAAGATTTGGTTGTCATCTATTTGATTGTTATGTTCCATATATGAATACTTATGCAGCTCTAGCTTCTTAGCATGTGTGATGTAAAACTGCATTCATATGCACATAGATGTGGTCGTTACTTAGATTTGGTTGTCATTTATTTGATTGTTATATTCCATATATGAATACTTGTGCAGCTCTAGCTTCTTAGCATGGGTGATATAGAACCACATTCATACGTGTTTTGCACTTAAAACTTAGTTGTTACTAGATTTTGGTTCATTTATTTGATTGTTATGTTCTATATCACTGTACTAGATTTGGTTCTTTTATATGACTTATGTTCCATATTACTCTGTTCATGGATTTTTTTTATTCTTCAATAATTTGTTTATGATACCACTTTCTTGTATTGAAGATATACACGTGTGTTGGTGAGTCCGTGCTTGCTGAATTTATACCATTCTCAACCCCAAAATTCTTATTTTATGAGCACATGAAGATCCCTGATGGTGTATTTGCTTATTTACTGAAAGAATTGGGGGATTTAAGAGCAAAGGTGTGTGCTTTTTTTTATATTTCATGTTTGGAATGGATGCCAGTGGCTTCTGTGATTTTATTGGTAGTCCACCTGCTTCTTTTTCAGCATGAACACATACTTGAGCAACTGGATCTCAATGAGTCCACAGCAGTATCTATACGCAATAAAATATCAAAAGTACATTCTGCTTTGATATTTTGTTTGGAGGAACTTGGTGTTTGGTTGGCTTTTCAGGTATTTGTTTAGTCTGTATTCTTTTTTGCTCTGCTTGTCATTGCAATGGTATCTGTATAGTTGACATAGTTTAATGTATGTTGATGAAACAGGCTGCACAGTTCTTTTTACACTGTGATATTGTTGGTGACTTCATTTCACTGGGTAAATTAGATGTGTCTGGTGAGACCATTATTAAAAAGTTTTGCCAGGATGCCTTGTTGGCAATTTCTAATTGCTTTTCAGCTGGTACTTTTTCTATCTTGGTGAAAGAATTTGTGGAGACATGAACTGGTGATTCTGTTCTTAGTTTTTTATGATTTTCTTTTTCTTTATTGAACATATAGGTCAGGAATGCTCGATTGGGGATAACATTAAGGCCCATTTGGATGCTGGGCTTTTAACTTCAAAAATCCTCTGCCTTGTTGAGTCACTTCTTCAGTACAGGTTGGTGAATAGCTATATATACATCCTCATTTACTACCATCAGATATATTTGGGCAGCTGAAGCCATCGTAATTACATCTATAGTTCTGACAGAAGATTGATAATGATTTTATTCTCTGAAGTCTACTGGAAATGCTATAATTTGTATAGAAAATATTGAAACAAATGCAAAGTTCAACTTCATGGTTTGAGTCTTTACCGAGTTTACACGAGCTTGTTTTGTTCTGTTGATCTGCTGCTCTTTAATAGTTAAACTAAATGCCCATGAGATAATTTGACTGCACAGGTTGACTAATTTATTAAACTGTTATGTATACAACATGATGTGAATAAATAAAGTTTCATGTTACTATTTTGGTCATTTTTGCATCAGCTTGTGGTGATGTGTTTTTTTTTCCATGTATTTAATTACAGGGATTTAAAGGAAATAAGATGTATAGTTTTTGTGGAAAGGGTCATTACCGCCATTGTCCTTGAGTCTCTATTGAGTAAGTTGCTTCCTAAACATGGCAGCTGGAAGACTAAATACATAGCAGGAAATAATTCAGGGTTGCAATCCCAGACACGAAAAATTCAAAACGAAATTGTGGAAGAATTTCGTAATGGCATGGTATATAATTTTCCTGCTTGTATCCACAATATCACATTCATTTTATTGTCTGAGACTGAGCAAATGGCATGCTTCTAGGTGAACATCATCGTTGCAACATCAATTCTTGAGGAGGGATTAGATGTGCAAAGTTGCAACTTGGTGATTAGATTTGATCCTTCCGCCACTGTCAGCAGCTTTATACAGTCCCGAGGTCGTGCTCGGATGCAGAATTCTGAATACTTATTAATGGTGAAAAGGTAGTGCCCCAGTAACTCTTATTACACCTAGCACCAATGAGTGCTACCTGTAAACAGATATTTTTGTACATTTACTGTGAATTTATGTGATCGCTGGTGTTTGATCACTTTCACTTATTTTTCGATAACCATAGAGGGGATTTTTCTACACATGCTCGACTACAGAACTATCTTGTCAGTGGTGATATAATGCGAAGGGAGTCTCTACGCCATGCATCCATTCCTTGTTCACCTTTTCTGGGTGAGTTGGATGATGAGTTTTATCGTGTTGAGAGCACCGGGGCAGTTGTCACACTTTCTTCAAGTGTTAGTTTGATATACTTCTATTGCTCACGTCTTCCTTCTGATGGGTTAGTCATCTGTACTCTTAATTGTGAAAATATATTTTCAGATGAGCTGGTCACAAGCTTGTATTGAGCCATGGCTTATTCTCTCTCCCTCTCTTCTTTGGGGTGGGGTGGGAGTGGGGGGTTGTGATTTCCGTAGGTATTTTAAACCAGCTCCCAGGTGTAATATAGACAAGGAGACGGAGACTTGTACACTACAACTTCCAAAAAGCTCTCCTATACAAACTATTTGTGTGCAGGGAAATATTAAAACTCTGAAGCAGAAGGCATGCCTTGAAGCATGCAAGCAACTTCATTTTTTTGGTGCTTTAACAGACAATCTTGTTCCTGATATTCTTATGGAAGAAGCTGTTGCTGAAGCTGTTGGTAATTGCTATCTGCAACCTTTCCATTATTAGTTTGGGTGTCTTACAATTTCAGAGTCGTATATATACTGTTTAGTAAACCATCTGTTCAATTCTCATTCTATATTTTAATCTTTGTAATTGTTTGTGAATAGGGAGTGAGCGGTATGATGATGAACAACCCATTTATTTTCCACCTGAGCTAGCCAGTCAAGTTCCACGAAATTTGAAGACAAAGTACTACTGCTACTTAATTGAGTTGAATCAGAACTTTGCTTATGATATTTCTGTCCATGACGTGGTGCTTGTCGTGAGGAATGAACTTGAATCTGATGTCTTAAGGAGCATGGTTTTTGATTTAGAAGCTGAGAGGGGGTTATTAAAAGTCAACTTTAGGTATATTGGAGATATATATCTTGACCGAGTGCTGGTATGTCTTCTAGTTTTCTTATTTTCTTGTCACAGGAGTAAAATGTGATGGTAAAACATTATATAACGTATTGTAATTTCCACTGTTTTCTGTTTGATTGTCAGGTCCTCTTATGTAGGAGGTTTCAGATTACTCTTTTGAAAGTTCTTTTGGATCATAGTGTAAATAAATTGAAAGAGGTCTTAGAAGGACTAGACTTAGAGTCAGGTGTCGAGATAGACTATTTTCTACTTCCTGCTTTCAGGTCATGTTCACAACCTTCCATCAACTGGACACCTATTAGTTCCGTGTTGTTCTCATATAAAAATGAGCACCACTTCAACTGTTCTCAGAATGGCAGTGCTCATGCTGTCCAAACCAAATGTGGTCCAGTTTGTGCATGTATGCTTCATAATTCTTTGGTCTGCACCCCCCACAATGGTAACATCTATTGCATCACGGGTGTTTTTGAGGATTTGAATGGAAACTCGCTTTTAAAGATGGGGGGTGGAGGGGCTATCACTTACAAAGAGTACTTTGCAAAGCGGTATTGTTCTTTTATTACTCACTTGTATCATGCTATTTTAATTTTGCTGTTATTTTTATGTCACCTATATTTTATTTTTGTAGCCCTATGATTGACCTGAAACTCCCCCTTTTGCAGGCATAGCATCCAATTGCTTTTAGATCGAGAACCATTACTTAAAGGAAAGCATATTTTTCCAGTGCACAATTTTCTTAACAGATGCAGAAAACAAAAGGAGAAAGGTATTGTTTTTCTGTCTTTCTTGTTATGGGCGAAGTGCATGTGACCAATTTGTGGTATGGGATGGGGTATTATTTCAGATTGATTTATGGTATGTAGGCTTGGTCCAGTAATTTGTATTGTGTATGTTTCGACTGCTTGCCCACTTCCTTCAGCACATGAATACTATTATATCACAATACAAAATTCGCAGCATTGGCTCTCTCTTTTTCTTCTGAAGAATGTAAAATGAATAGAAACAACTCATTTAAAAATAATTTTTAGCTAAAGAATATTCTGTCAATTTAACACAGAAGTAGGCTAGTGTTGGGACAACTGCTAACCAGCATTTAACTGGGCTAAAATAAAACATGTTGGTGTACTCGTGCATTCTTAGGTTAATCTAGAAACTTTCAAAATCTGGTCCTATCTATCTTTTGTTTTTCATTGTACCAAATAAATAAAGAGGAAGTTGGGTCACCAATTTACGTCATCTGGATATGGTATCAGGACCTCTTTTTTTTCCAGTTTCTTACATAATGTTCAATAATTATTCTGTAGTTGCATTATTGATGATATCTGTTTTTTGGGTATGACAGAATCGAAGAATACACATGTAGAGTTGCCTCCTGAACTTTGTGAAATAATTTTGTCTCCAATATCAATCAGTACTCTTTATTCTTATACATTTATCCCATCAATAATGCATCGGCTTGAGTCTCTGCTCATTGCTGCCAACTTAAAGAAGATGCATTCAGATTGTTCTGAGCAAAATGTTAATATTCCAGTAATGAAGGTAATTTATTTTGCCTAACCTTCACTCTGCTGATGCAAAATGTTTTCTTGGACTGGTTTTAACCAAACTTTATTATATGGTAGGTATTGGAAGCAATTACTACAAAGAAATGTCAAGAGAAATTTAATTTGGAATCATTAGAAACTCTAGGAGATTCTTTTCTTAAATATGCTGCAAGCCAGCAGCTATTTAAGACTTATCAAAATCATCACGAGGGCCTTCTTAGTTTTGAGAAGGACAAAATTATTTCTAATGCTTCACTTTGCAGACAAGGATGTAACCACAAACTTCAGGTAGTCATTCCATTGGAAAAAAAAGTTCATTGTGTTTGGCTTACCAATATAAAATATTTAGTGCAGGGAAAAAATATCTCATGTTTCATTTGATTGAACTGTAGGGATTTATCCGCAATGAAGTTTTTGATCCAAAACTCTGGATAGTTCCTGGTGGCAAGATGGGTAGTGACTTTTTAAGTGAGGAGACACTTTCTGAGGGAAGGAAAATTTACATTAGAGGAAAAAGAAAGGTAAAAAGTAAAACAGTTGCTGATGTTGTCGAGGCACTCATTGGTGCATACCTCAGTACAGGCAGTGAAGTGACGGCCTTATTATTTATGGATTGGATTGGTATAAAGGTGGATTTCATGAATACACCATATAAGAGGCACTTCCAATTGCAGGTAGAGAAGTATGTTGATGTCCGCCACTTAGAATCACTGTTAAACTATTCATTCAACGACCCTTCTCTCTTAGTAGAAGCATTGACCCATGGTTCTTACATGCTTCCCGAGATCCCAAGATGTTATCAGGTAAATCTATCCTCAACTTGATAACATTTATGCTGTTTATGATAATATAGGTGATGTAACACTACAAAACACACACATACACAGGCATTTTCTCTTTCCAAAGGTTGCTATAGTTTCTGTAATCCTTTTTGTGAATGCTGGTTTGTGGTGTGATCTTCACTTCAACATTATCAACTGCTGTTCAGCGACTGGAATTTCTTGGAGACTCAGTGCTGGATTATCTCATCACTATGCATATGTACAAGGAATATCCTGGGATGTCACCAGGACTGTTAACTGACTTGAGGTCTGCTTCTGTAAACAATGACTGCTATGCGCAATCTGCTGTTAAGGCTGGCTTGCACAAATACATTCTCCATGCCTCTCATGACCTTCACAAGCATATCTTCGCCACTGTAAAAAAATTTCAGGAATCTCCTTTAGAATCAACGTTTGGATGGGAATCTGAGACAGCTTTTCCCAAGGTTAGTGCTAAACAAATTTTAGTGAAATACGTTTCCTACAAAATTCTTTGGTTTTGTTTTTTGCTCCATATATTGTTAATTATGTTATTTGAGAGTGTGGACAAGTGAGGTTCCTTGACGAAGCCTAATTGTAGTTCACTTGTTCCCATGATTTACTGATCCGTTTATGCTTGCATCATCTTGACTTGTTAACGAGTGAAATCCAGGAAGATGGCATGGAAGAACCCCCCACCTGCCTATGTTTGGAAACTTTGTCTGATTATGTAACTTCTAGCTAGTTGTTTTTTTACATTCAAAATTCAGTATTATTACTCCATTAAAAAATGAAAAAATAAACGAGCAGCTAAAAAAATTCAAGCTCTAATTTCAGCTAACTCCTAACAGGTACTTGGAGATGTTATAGAATCGTTAGCTGGGGCTATTCTTGTAGATTCAGGATACAACAAGGAGGTAGTCTTTCAAAGTATAAGGCCACTTTTGGAGCCTTTAATTACTCCCGAGACATTAAGATTGCAACCTGTTCGGGAACTGAATGAATTGTGTCAGAAGCAACACTTTGATTACAAGAAACCCGTTGTTTCTCGGAACGGCAGGAATGCTTCTGTTACAATAGAGGTTGAAGCTAATGGTCGGATATTTAAGCATACAGCCACAGTTGCAGATAAAGACAGCCAAAAAACTAGCTTCAAAAGAAGTCCTGAAGGCCCTGAAGGAAAGTAATCTTGTGCCTTTGAAAATTTGAGTAAATCTTGTCTGCTTTAGAAATTTTGAAGTTCGCATCAAGTTGGATATCTGCTTTGGTATAGCTATAGGATTTTGTATGCTTTATGTTAGCAAAAGTTAATTCATGTAGAAATTAATGTAAAAAACTTTACAAATAGCTTTTCGAGTGATGCATGGTGCCTTCTCTCGTCATGAAAGTAACTTAAAAGAAGTATTGTTGCTATTTCTATTTCATATTATTTTGGTATTTTGTACAGCCCTTACTCTGTGTTGATGCTTGTGGTGTATATATACTGGTATCCAGACTGAATTGCGGGTCTGGATTTTTTTTTTTTTTTGTATTTTTTCCCGCAAACTCGTCAATCTTTCGTATGATAATGAAAGGAAAAAAGTATTTTTTTTCTTTTCTTATGTAAATCTTCATGTGTCCCTCCTGTGTTCCTCCGAATCAGCGTGCTGGCTGAGCTCTTGTGGATCCAATGCTCTTTTTTTTTTTTTTTCTGGGGCAACTGAGCGGGGTAGAAAATAGACCCGGCCGAGTCTTCCTGGAGGTAAAGGCTGAAACTAGGAGGACGATGCAATGCTTGAGTCGCCCATTGACCCTTTCCCATTTCCATCAACTGGACTGTGAAATTGGAATAATATATTTGTAAATGTCAACACTTGCTTTTTCAATCACGAGACAATTACAAAAGGCAAGCCTTGACGTATTCTATATTGGATATGCGTTGATTTTGCACGCACAAACACTTACTTTTTCAATCATGAGACAAATACAAAATTCAAAGACAAGCATTGACGAATTCTATAGTGCCTTGGGGGTAATCAAATTAAAGAGAATCTCTGTGCATATAGTTATTTGTCAACCTGTGATCCGAGATTTATTCTGGATGAAAGTTTAGATGGGGCTTAAAAACTAAGAAAGATGACTGTTTTCAAAGCAAACAATCGATCAAACGTGGAGGCATTAAATAACAGGGAATGATTCTAAATCATGAGTAAATCATACAATTTAGTTTTCAACCAAGCGAATCAATTCCTAATAGATGTGGTGGTGGTGGTGGTCATAGTCCATATTCTACAACATCGATCCGTTGCTTACAACAACAATGTCTTTGATTTTTTTCAAATGTGGAGGAGGAACCGGTAAGCATAACAATTATCCAGCTGTAATATCGGGCCAATCACTCTATAATTCATCGATTTCAAGTGGCAAGTTTTCCTTTTTTGGCTGCATGGTGGCCTTGTAAAGATCATTCTCAGGCATGGCAAAAAGGGGTTATGTGAACCTCGGTTATTTAGTTACTTTAATTTATTTATGAGAAACCCTTTTTAAATCAAAATGAAGGGGCAAAAAGAGCAGGATATTAGCGGATGGAAGTCAAAGAGATTCCTTTCAGATGTGATTTGATGGGGGGGATGCTTTGGTTGCTCGTCAAAAGCCAAGGCGTCTCTACACATCGCTTTCTTACTCTGACTTTTCAACGCGGCGTAAATAATATAACAATTATGCTTGTCTTGATGAACAAAGGGACAATTGTGACGAATTAATTAAGCACCGATTCCTCATTCTGTCTATCCATATTTTTTTCTTACTGTCTGAAGTTATAGACCGCAGCTGTGAGCAACTATAGCTGCTCTAAAATAATGGATTTGGTGCACATATATAAAATAATGGATTAGGACAGCAAGTGTAGATTAATTAATGAATGGCATGCAGACATCGAATTTGAATAGTGTCTACGCGTTATTGCTTTGAAGTTTTCACCTTGACAAATCTTCATCAACCTCTAGCTATAAATAGATGAGCTCCCATGCATTCCTCTCCATCTTCTATCTTAATTCTCTCAATTATCCAACAGCGTAGTGTGCTCAAAACTTTAGAATTTCCAACTGAAAACATATAAAATGGCAGCAAAAGCTGGAGCAGCAGCTTTCATGTTTGTGCTGTTTTTGGTGAGCGTGGCATGCCAAGCTCAACTCTCCCCTACATTTTACGACACCTCCTGTCCAACTGCGACTAGCACCATCCGAAGGGCTATCAGAAGTGCAATTGCGAGAGACAGGAGAATGGCAGCCTCTCTCATCCGCTTACACTTTCACGATTGCTTTGTCCAGGTACTTTGGCAACTACTTCTTTTGGCAGTCGTTGCTCCTCGGTGCTTATCTATTAACTAACTTGGAGCTCGTGCGCGCATCTACTTATGAATCAATCGATCCTTGGTTTTGCAGGGCTGTGACGCTTCGATTTTACTCGACGAGACTTCCTCTATCCAGAGTGAAAAGACTGCCCTCGGCAATATGAACTCTGCCAGAGGTTATAATGTAATAGAAAACGCAAAAACTGAAGTTGAGAAGATCTGTCCTGGAGTAGTGTCTTGTGCGGATATCATTGCTGTTGCAGCGAGAGATGCGTCTGCTTATGTGAGTATATCTTAACCAATCCATCTCTTAATCCATTGCTGTTTGTACAAAAATCAGGAAATGTAATTTATGATCACTATGAAAAATTGTCACAGGTGGGTGGCCCGTCTTATGCGGTGAAGCTTGGAAGAAGAGACTCGACCACAGCAAGTCGAACATTAGCCAACGCAGAGTTACCTGCCTTCTTTGAAGACCTGGAGAGTCTTATTTCTCGCTTCCAGAAGAAAGGCCTCACTGCAAGGGACATGGTTGCTTTGTCAGGTTCACACACTCTAGGACAGGCTCAATGCTTCACTTTCCGCGAAAGGATATACAATCACAGCAATGTCGATGCTGGGTTCGCTAGCACTCGCAGGAGACGTTGCCCGCGTGTTGGCAGTGATTCAACCCTAGCCCCGCTTGATCTGGTCACTCCCAATTCTTTCGACAACAATTACTTCAAGAATTTGATGCAGAACAAGGGTCTCCTTCAATCAGATCAGGTGCTTTTCAATGGAGGCTCCACGGACAGCATTGTCTCTGAATACAGCAGGAACCCCTCAAAATTCAGTTCTGATTTTGGATCTGCCATGATCAAAATGGGAGATATAGGTCTTCTCACTGGATCTTCCGGGCAGATAAGGAGGATTTGCAGTGCTGTCAACTAGATTTTCTTTTCTTTTTTTGCTTCAAGTTTCTCTCCGGTCAAGTGTGCAGACCTAACGATGTGTTATCTGATTTCCCAAATTGTTTCATTCATTTAGTTTGTCAAGTTTACGTTAATAATCAAGAAAATTTGTTCGTGGATTGTCCTGTTCGTGATTTTCTCAGTGTTTTCCCATACAATATATAGGAATCGATCGAAGAACGAATGCTGGGGATACGTAAACTTTAATTTCTAGATAAAAATAGGTTTAGCGTAGCGCCATGCATACTGAGTTGAAATTGTCGTCCCAATCTAGAAAAAGGATACTGCAATGGTCTATTTTTTTCCTCAAATAAAAAAATTCTTACTAAAGTAGAGGTTATAAAAGGTGGCTTGCATCTTTGTCTTATCAGCCTGGAAATTGAGGTTTTGGTGAGCTACGCGGTGCCGACAATCAAAAAAGGAAAAGTCAACGACTATGATCGATCACCATGAAGCCAAGAAAGGAAATCGATGAATTATAGAGTAATATATATACGGCCTGATATTACAGCTGGTTAATACGCCTGCTGTTCACTCCCTGAACGGTACTATTTGGAAAAAATCAAAGCCATTGGCTTCCAATGTTCTTAAGAAAAGCACGTGCTGTTTTTATTCTTATTACAGTTTCTTTTCTGAGGAATGGGACAGGCTGGTTCCAGAGATCAAGATGATGGAAGCCTTTCAAAGGCGTGGGTCTTACAATATCCATCAAATTTATCAATGTCGTTTCGTTTCGGTCACCGTTCCAGTTTCGAAACGTTTTGTCATGCTATTTTTAGGGTTGTACTGTTTATATATATATATATATTAATTTAACAAGCATAATTAAAAATCAAGATAAATTAATTTTAAATTATACAATTTAAACACAAAGTCAAACAAATATAATCTCAAAATTAAAAAAAAATTAATCAAAATAAAGAAGATTTTAAGGCCGGAACGGCACACCCGGAACTGTACCAAGACGTTCCGGCCGGTATTGACTGGAATTTCCGGAATGGACTGGAATTAAAACCGAGACAAAAACGACGCCGTTTCATCTCGGTTTTTTCAACGGAATGGAACGGAATTGATAACTTTGGTATCCACCAACGGTGTAAAATTTTTAGTGTTTTTTTTAATCTAGTCATAGATTTTTTTTAGCAGTTTCGTCCTAATTGAAGATTAATTAATCATGATTTCATGCAATTTTAATACATACCCCCCAGCCTAAATGGGCCAGGCCCAACAATACTTAATAAAACAATAGGCCTAGACTTGAATTAGTCCCGTGCATATTTTACTTTATTATCGAAGCCTGTTTCTTGGATGGGCTTTTATGCATTTATTTTTGTTAGCGGGCTTCTACTATGTGGGCCTTAACTCACTCGGCGTAGCCCAAAATTTGATGATTTCAACAGAAGGAAAAACTAAAGTTCTTAATGTTTAAAATTGAACAGTATTATCCCGAGACTTTTTGATTTTAATGAATGTTACCCTGATGAAAGCAGTTAAAATAAATGTCCATTACCAAAAAAATATATTTACTTTTATTATTTCAAATTATATTTTTTACTGGGTAAAACCAAATTAAATCTATTACAATATTAATAAAAAAACGTACATCTTGATATTAGGGTGAGATTGCTTAATTGTGAACTAAGGGACTTTATTGAAATTGATTGTATAGTCGGAGGGCTGATTGAACGGTTTTCCAAAAATAAAGGCACTTGTCTTATCGTCTTGAAACTGAACCAGAAGTGAGAAAACAGCATTGAAAGAGAGAAAGAGCCATTCGTTTTTTTAACAGACTGTTGCTGGTTATAGAGGGTGGTCTGAAATTGAGGTGACATGGAGGGCGTTCTGGCTCGCAATTTATGCAGTAGCTCTAGTGCTACTGTGCCATTAGTACCACCGCCAAGACCTTCATTTTTGTTTCAACGCAAGGCCTCCTTTCCCCCTTCAAACTCTACCATGTTTCCATTGCTCTCTTCACTATTCTCTGCCCCTTCTCGGTCCTTCTCATGTGGTACGTTAATTGCAAAACAGTTTTCACTCTGTGTGTTTCTTCTTACTCTTAGTGGTCTCCATTTCTCTGTTTAAGTTTTGTTTCGTGGGGTTGTTTAATTTGCTCTGAATTTTAATGGGTTTTCTGTACTGTCATGTTCGTATTGTGTGGTGCTATACAGAGTAATGGTTTTTAGATCACTGATTCTGGCAGTGTTTAATTTTTTTTATTAATTGATATTTGTATGTAGTTATATATGCCACACCAGACAGCCAGTTGAGTGTCGGGACCGATACGGATACCAGAGAATGGGCAATGCAAGGTTTTTTATGATCATTTCAAGTCATTTATTTTTGCTTATTGGTTTAGAATTTAGGAGGTAATGCATAATTTGTTCTTATGGCATGGTTGTTCTGTTATAGGGAATTGAAATTGGTAGCTTTTCTTCAATATTTTCCCTGCGTGTCTTTGTTGATTCATTATCCATTGGTTTTACAATTAGTGAGGAGAAGCATGGTGATGCATTTGGTGATGTTATTGCACTTGAGCATATACTAGCAGTAGTCTTGTGACCTTGTCACTTGAAATATCCAATTGCAAAGATTCTTAGCCACCGTTTCTGAGAAAATCTAGAGTAAAGTGGTACTTGCAAGGGACGGAGCTTCAAACCAAAGCTGCTACTGCCATTTTAACATGTATCATGAAATAAAAATAGGACTTTATCTTGTGTGATTTATCAAGAGGCCCATTAAAATGTCTGTTTATTATGTTAATATTTCTACCAGATTTCTATAGCTTAAGGAAGGACGTCGAAACTGCCTCACAGCGTGTTGAAGAGTTGAGAGCGTCTTCTGGTCTGCATCTATTAGAACAAGAACTTGCAGATTTGGAATCTAAAGCAGCTGATAGCTCCCTCTGGGATGACCGCGCTAAAGCTCAAGAAACCCTGCTGGCCCTGACTGATGTGAAAGATAAGATAAAGTTGCTTACAGAATTCAAAACCAAGGTCCAAATCTTTTTTGTTTTTTGGATAGCATTGCAGTTGCTTTTCAATTATTGCTACTCAGTTAAAAATATAGATTGGTCACATATCAAGTAAACTCTGGTGAGATCCCACTAGAATAACAAGTAATGCATCTTTTCACATAATTGACTTTGGCTATTTGTGTTGGGGATAATCAAATGTGCTGAAAAGTTGTTCTCTAAGCATTGAGTTGTTCAATAGCTGTCCCCTCAATGTGTAACTCACTACCAGTCCCTTTTGAGGGGGAAAAAACATTACAAGTATGTGGAGATTGTGGATATCTTATAATTTAACATTTGATCTAATGAATATATGTTTCGATAATTTGACTAAAAGGTCTGGTGCGATAATTCTGATAAGTATAGATAAGGTATGCATGTGTAATTTGGGGTAATTAAATACTTTCCTAGACTTGTTATGTCGTTGTTTTGTCACCACCAGAGTGAGCCTTGTTGGGGTTCACATGTTCTTTTTGTAATCTATGTAGTTGACTAGTGAAGAACTACCTAAATGAGGGAATACCAGCAATTTAAAAATAGATTGTGTTGGTGATGGGAATTATTAAGAAGAATAGTTTGCTACAAACTTTTTTCTGAAAAATAGTATTTCAACTAGTTGGTTCAGTTGATTGTCATTAATATGCTTGTTTGTATATCATAGTTGTTGTATCTGGATTCTAAGATGAGATGCTTTTATATATATGTGTATATATATATATATATAATTGAAATTTAATAAAAAGTGATATTCCAATGACTGAAAAGTTGATTTGACCTTAATTGTTTCTGGATATGGGTTATATGCACATCACTCATTGATGCAGGTTGAAGAGGCCGAAACTATAGTTAAATTAACAGAGGAGATGGACTCCACAGATGCTGGGTTTCTAGAAGAGGCAACTGGGATCATTAAAGAATTAAATAAGGCATTAGATAAGTTTGAGTTGACTCAACTTCTTTCTGGTCCTTATGATAAAGAAGGTGCTGTTATATCCATCACAGCTGGTGCTGGTGGTACTGATGCACAGGTAAGGGGTCATTGCATGTAAAAGGCAACATGGAATTTCTCTCTTCAGATCATTCAGATTGAAATGTTGTTATTTTCTTTATGCTGGACTGAATGGTGTCCAGATTCATCTACTTCAAAATTGCTATTGTATGTGACAGCTCCATTATCCAATGAGGTGTGTCCCAGGTTTGAAAATGGATGTGCCAGGAGGGTGCTGGGTTCTAAAGATTATTGAATATTAATTATGCATATTTTTGCTTTTTCTTGTGTAAAATTCTCTCATCATTTCCAGTGTAGGACTGGGCTGACATGCTTCTCAGGATGTATGTGAGATGGGGAGAGAAACAGCGATACAAGACAAAGGTGGTTGAAAGTTCACCGGGAGAGGAAGCTGGGATTAAATCAGCCACAATCGAAGTTGAAGGCCGTTATGCTTATGGCTACCTGTCTGGGGAGAAGGGAACACACAGAATTGTGCGGCAATCTCCTTTTAATTCCAAAGGTCTTCGTCAGGTAACTTCATCTTTTTTTTTCCTCTTCAAGAGAATGATGAACTTGGGGTCATGGAAAATATTTTTCTTTACACAGTCAAAACCCCACCACCACCATCCTATTACTAGGGTACCCCCCCAATTTAGTACTACCATAACTATTATTATCACCATCATATTTATCACAAATATTGCAAGTTCAAGTTTTCTCGTCTTATTACCATCATTCAAAAAACATAAATGAAAAATAGTTTATTTTGTTGGAAAATATTTTTATTGATTCATTCCAATATTGGAAAATAATCATTTTCCATGAAAATATTTCCCTTAGGAAAATGTTTTCCTTTCTGCAAAACAAACGTACCCTATAAGTTCATGATGTGGAGATGGCTATTTTCCAATTGCATCTCAACACTATCTTCAATTAGTTACATTGCATAGTCTTAAAGGGAAAAACTCACTAAATGGCATGCGGATAAAAAATGAATTTGAATCACCACACCTTTTTCCCACGTATACTTACCATGTTTCTCATGGCATAGGTTATCTAGTTATCAGTTTAACACAAATGTGGAGTCATGCCGTCTAGACATGGCATAGACCTAAAAAACTGGGTTTCTCTCATATTCTGGAGTTCTGCTGATGTCTAGTAGAAAACATTATCAATATACCCTGGTGATGTAATTAAGAAGCAATTTCATGTACTCATGGCTTTCAAAACACGATTAAAATTTTCTTTTAGTTTCTCTTGCAGTCATGGTCATGTGCTTTATGCATGCTTTCCATGCTTCATACCAGATCTTGAATAGTTTTGTAGGTAATTCCAAGCATCCTTGGAAGCAGATGAAAAATCAGCAGTCTAAATTTTAGGATCTGTACAATGAGATAAAATGAGATTTAGATGAGATATTGATTAAGAAAACTAGGTGATATAAGAAGATTCAGAATGGAATTTGTTCTTCCTCTCTTTCAATGACCCACCTGTATGTTCTAACATGCAGTTTTAAGTGCAGACCAGTTTTTCTGGTGTTGAAGTAATGCCTCTACTTCCTGAAGAGTCGATGGATGTGGAAATACCTGAGGAGGACCTGGAAATTAGTACATCAAGGGCAGGTGGGAAAGGAGGGCAGAATGTAAACAAGGTTGAAACTGCTGTCAGGATAACTCATATTCCCACTGGCGTAACCGTTCGCTGCACAGGTATGGTTGTGCCCCTAAATTCTTTTGTTGGTTTTCTCTTAAAGAGCTGTAATCCTGAAGGGAAGTAGTGGAATTGGTTTATTAAGAAAAAAAACAAAGGCTCAAAGCTCTAAAGTTATGAACATAAATATTCAGCCGTGAGATGCAGTGTACACCTCATCACCTCCCACTAGCTTAAGGTGCTAAATCTGTTGGGAAGACAGGATACATGGGCGGGGAAGGGGGGAGCGGTGTAAGTGTCCCAGTAGTGTTTAATATTAAGGTTTGAGAGGGAGAGTCAATAGACATTGTTACTGGTTGAGAAGAGAAGTTTTCACACGATTTCTCTGGTTAGATTTGTATGCCACTCTAGCAATGCAATTTCTCTTTCATTTGGTCCATCTGAACTTTGCAGTGCTAACAGGCTTCTTTGTCAAATAGAATTTCTTGTTTTTGTAGCGCGTACAATTCCAAAACTGATGGCATTTCCTTGCTGTGTTGTAGAGGAGAGATCCCAGCTATCAAACAAGATCAAGGCTCTTAGCCGGTTAAAAGCGAAACTATTGGTCATAGCTGTCGAACAACGAGCATCTGAAATCAAGCAAATAAGGGGAGATGTGGTGAAGGCAGAATGGGGCCAACAGATAAGAAACTATGTATTCCATCCATACAAACTCGTCAAAGACGTCCGGACAGGACATGAGACATCAGATATTGCTTCTGTAATGGATGGCGAATTGGATCCCTTCATCAGAGCTTACCTCAAGCACAAATACAGTTTGACGATATCTGCAAGTGAGCCTATTTGACACACAAGCAACTCCACGAGAAGCTAGTGACCAGTTAGCCATGCAGCAGTCTCCCTCCTCTAAAGTAATGCAACTTTTTTGTAGAAAAAACTTTGTATCAAACGGAAATAAGTGTTTGTATATCGAAACAAAATCGGATTGGCATGACCAGCACATGCTTGCTTGAATGCTTGTAGCTGAGATCGATGACCCAACTATATGATACATAGCACCCAAATAAATCATCATTCATCAGAAAGTCAAAAATTCTGGGGCTTTAGGAAGGCTTCAATAGTTAGTGTCCTGGGCCTTTCCTCGGCAACATTTGATATTTGGGCTTACGAGATGTTTTATATTAAAAGTTATTTTTAAAAATGTTTTTTTTCTAGAAATTTATCAAAATAATATATATATTTATATATGTATATATATTTTAAATTATTTTTGACATTGAAAATGATATAAAATATCAAAAAACAATTAAAATAAAATAAAATAAAATAAAATATATATTTTTTTAAAAAATAATGTTAAAGGAGAAATTTGATTTAAAAATAAAATAAAAAACATGTTTTTAGAACAGAAAATAAGAAGAAAAGAAGAGTTGATTAGGAAAAAGGAAGGGGATTGAATTAAAATTCTTCCGGGAACAAGAAGCACGCGTCGTTCTGTCCACCTAAAAACGACATCGTTTCAAGCAGGTTAGGTATATAAACGGCATTTGCTCGCAATACCGCCTCCCTTTCAGCTGTCCAAGCAAAGACGAGTGGAAGACAAAGCGCAGGCACGGCCACACAGAGAGTGTTAGAGAGTAGAGAGAGATGGGGAAGAGAGCGAAAACCTCAAGAAAAGGAAAGAAAGCATGGAGAGCGAACATAAGCACAGATGACATCGATAATTTCTTCGAGAAATCAACAAAAGACGCTCTCACTGGCGGCTCTCTTGCCCATGTTGAAACCGACTCCCTCTTCTTCGTCGACAAATCCAAAGGTTCGCTTTTTATTTTTCTCCTTGATTTGATAATTAGATTCATTGCTTAACGGCTTCCAACTCTGATTATTGAATTTCACTGCCAAATCCTAATTCATACTGTTATGCTTTAGTTTCAGCTAGTCTAAGATTTCATCTCTGTACTTTTTCGTGAATCTCTTTGCTCCTTTTTTAATTAATGGGTGTTTCTCTATCTTGTTATTGTTCTTTTTAATTACTGTTTGCTTTTTGCTGTCCCTAAGTCCTGGCATTTGTTTTTCACAGATCTTTCTGTGAAGCGGAAAATTGAGAAACACAGGGAGAAAGTGCTTCGTTGCGACAGTGTGCTGCAGAAAAACCCTTTTGTTGTAGCGGTGCCATCATCTTCGCTGAAGAGATGCAAGAAAAAGAGTAAGAAAGATTCTGAAGCAAAAGATGTGACTCAAGATGGTTCCAAGGTGAGCAATTGCGCGAGGATAGAGTGGTTATGATTTTATGCTCTTATGGACAGTGTGGAATTGATTGTGTTTGTATTTTTTGTTCTAGGATGGTGCTGTTTCGGGTTCTGAGATGGCTGATATATGGGAAAACGAAGGTGATTTGTCCCCCCCCCCCCCCCACTCCCCCTCCTATTTATGCCATTTCTGTCAGTTTGGTATTTGGAAATAATGAGCTTTGTGTTTGATTCTTTCCAACACTCTTTCAGGCGAATGCGATGCCAAAGCTAGAAAGGTACTTATTGCTTTGAATGATTTAACTTCCTGTGTGATTGGCTTTAATGCATGCCGATGATTTTCCACTGCCACATTCCCTGTGATACATGATCTGAGATGGAATGAATGTACTGTGTTGCTTCACTGTGCTCAAGGGTATCTTTCTATGGATTTGCTGCAAGTGGATCCCATTTTGCTCCTTAGAAATGTAGAATCACATAAGCAGTGCTCGATTTGATATTGGCACTGTCTGGATTTTTCCTTTTTATGAGGCCTTACTTCTATCTGGTTGATGACAGATAACCAAACCTTCAGTTATTCCAGCTGTGGAAGTTGAGCCTCCAGGATGCTCATTCAATCCTTCATTTGAAGCACATCAGGTAATTTGATTTGCATTAGTGCTTACATATATTTTCAATGTTGAACCCTTCCAAAATCAAATGCTGTATTTCTTTGAATTCAATTCAGGATTCTTTGGCTGAAGCTGTTGCAACAGAAATGCAGAAAGTTTATCAAAATGAGTTGGGACCTCAGCCTGTCCCTTTAACTGTTACTGGACAAGTAATTGATGAAGAAGATGTAAGTATCTCATGCTCTATTTTCTGTCATTGTTCGCTGTGAACATTGTGCGCAATCATGTTGCACTTCTGCATTTTTTGTTCATTGTCTTAAAATATACACAATTTGTCAGATGTACTTTCTTGATGCGGATAATGGGAATGATGATGATGGTGATGACACCAATGAAGAGATCTTGAAAGAGAATGAGGATTCTGCACAAGAGCAAAGGTCAGCTTAATTTAACCTTATATGACCATGGCTGGAATGTTATATGTACATATCACATCTTGCTCACACAGATTATGTGGGCATGCATCTATCATTGGGGTGCCCAGGAAAATGTTCAATTATTTGTAAATAATTATAAATAGAAAAAACCTTTATTTAATAAAATTATTATGCTAGACATGATTGGAATTATTTTGATTTCTTTTGCTCTAAATGTTCTTATGTGGATGGTTAAGAATGTCAAGCAAGGATCCATATAGCTGACCCAACTAGTTCTGATTGAGGCTCTGCTGTTGCTGTTGTTCTCTAAATTTCCTTAGGCTAAGAAATGGGTGGGTTTTACTAATATCTTCAATATTCAATCATGTGACTTCTTTCTATCTTAATGACCGTTGCGCAGGTCCACTCAAACAAAGAGGGTGACACGAGTTGAGTTGAATAAGAGAGCAAGGCGTAAAGAGCAGGGGAAAAAAGAAGCAGAAGTCAAGAAGAAACAAAAACTTTCCAAAGGAATTGACAGGTAAGAAGCTGTTTTTTTTATGCTGAGAAGGGTGCTTTTCAGTTGAGATAGATTCCCATAAGGATATGCTCTTACTGTTGTTTGTCATCTTGATTTCAGTTTGCCAGATATCATTCAAGAAATAGCAAAAGAGGATGAAGAGAAGCTTAAGAGAAACATCCGGCGAATAGTATCTAAGCAAGAAAGACTAAAGGCACGTCCACCTCGCTTGGGAAGGCACAAGTATGTATGGTTTTATGTTAAAAAAATTATATTTCTAGTGCTAGTTGGGAGAGCAAACATTTCAGTGAATTTACTTTATTTTGTTATTTTGGGACTCACTTAAGTTAAGATGTTAAGACATTAAAGATACTTTTTATTTAGTTGGAAATCAAGAAAATTCAATAGTAAGAAATATTCTTAGATAAAAAAATTACCAGTGTTTGAGGTGTCTTGTTAAATTGATTTGTATCACTTTTATCCGAGAATATTAATCCCAACCATTGCAAAACTAATTGCAACCGGTACTTTAGGTTTGAGCCTGCACCTATTCAAGTACCGTTATCTGAAGAGATTACTGGATCCCTCCGGAAAATAAAGGTCATCTAATTTTTCTCTTCTGTAGCTCTCTGTTTATTCATCAGACTTTTCATTTGCTAAAGTTAGATGGAAACTGAAGGAAATTAGCTTTCCTCTTATCTTTGGATTGTAAAGGGTTGCTGCACCTTAGTAAGGGATCGATTTAAAAGCCTGGAAAAAAGAGGATTGGTTGTTCCAACAGCCAAAACCAAAACCAAAAGGTTAGTTTATGAAGCTTATGATTTCTCAAATGCACGTGCATCTTTTATATATCTTACTCAAATCGGTCGTTCCCTGTTTTCCAGCAGGCTCCATACTGTCCATTACTCTTCAAAAGAGTACAGATCATATGGCTTGTTTTGCTTGGCAGATTATGGAGTTTGCCACCTCTATAATTTGAAAAAATAATGGATAATTTAAGCTCTTTGTTCCAACGTTTTTATGCTTCCTATATTAAATGTCGATGTCTAATTGAATTGATTAGTTTCGTTTTTTCTTGACAGGAAGTAGAGGGTGGTTTCACCGGTAGGGATTCCTTGGTAGCTTTTACCGAGGCTGAGGTGTACCCCATGGCATTTAAGCACTAGAAGAAAGCAGCGACCATGTGGCGACGAAGTGGTAGCATCGCATCCTGATCTGAAGATTTTGGCCTATGTTATTGGATTTATTGCCTGCTTTCAAGCAAATTTTGACTTACTTTCAGACGCAGTCATGCACCAAGAATGTGTATTGAAGAAATAGATTATTTATATTGCTATGCGTTTGCATGTTATTGAAGAAATAGATTATTTATCTTTGAAGCAAAAGAATGTGTATTGTATTTTTGCAATGCCCTCCAGGCGCGATTGAGCTGTTGGATGATTGAAAGTCCTAGTACCTCTGTTTTGCTCATCATCACCATCAAATACGCTACTGGATCGAGTGTTTTTTCACCTTTCATTATCTTTCAATCGTGAAGATGGAACCCTCCCCCTTTTTTAATTCTTCTGAAAATAATAATAATAATTATAATCTCTAAGTTCTTAGGGAAAAGGAACTAAAATGAAATGTCTTTGAACTTCACCTCAGCAGGCAACGAGATTTTGAACATCCTCAAAATGACCTGACCTGCTTCTGCCTTGCGATTTTCACGGTTGATTTTTGAAAGTTGAATAAATAACTTCAGGCATCCAGCACATAATCTTTTCGAGAAAAATAAATATATTTTTAAAAGGATCATCTAAAGATCTGCAGACGACGCCGTCGGATTCGCGCTTGCGTGTATATACATATCACTTGATCAGAGGGGACGCTTTCGCATTGGGCAGCAAAAAAGAAAAAAACACAGGGAGGAGCTGCCTGTGTCTGGGTTTTGAAGAGAGAAGTAGAGAGGTCTCTCTCACACCCGACTATCAGCAGCATCATGCGCACGCTTAAGAATGTAACGCTTTCCTTCTTGAAACATCAAATCTCATGTAGTTCAGTCAATCAAACTACTTAATTGGTTATTTTTTAATACTGTGGTGCAGTATTTGTGTCGATTTAATCCTCGAAATGTTCCATCTCGCAATTTCTCATCATCTTCATCACCTTTCAGTAGAACAGGTCTTGTTTCTCTCCCTCGTCTTTGTTGTTGTTGTTGTTGTCGTCGTCGTCGTCGTTGTTAGTTACAAGTATTTATGGGTAATTTTAACTTCGCAGATGAGCTATCCGTTGAAGAAGATGTTGAGAGGAAAATTGGATGGTTGTTGAAATCAATCTTTGTCGGGACCGCGGCCTTTGTTGGCTATCAGTTCTTTCCTTATATGGGTATGCCAAACACAGTGCTGGGTTGGCCTTTTGTTTTCAATTATCATAGATTTGGCATTTTTTGCTTGCTTCCTTTTTACAGGAGATAATATGTTGCGACAGTCGGTTTCGCTTTTGCACGTTAAAGACCCCTTCTTTAAAAGAAGTGGAGCTACGAGACTAGCCCGTTACGCCGTTGATGGTAACCACTCCTTTCATTTTTCACTTTGAAAGGGTTCTGGCTATAAATTACTAGCTGCTTGTTTTAAGTTGATGCGGGTTGTGATTGTGGACCTCTGTTCATCTCTTGTGACAATAGTTCAAGCATTTTGTGATGCATTGGTTTGTACCTATAAATCCACTGATTGCATCTTCTGAAATATGAATCAAATATTTCTATTATACCCATTTTTTTCTCGTGACTGTTGTAATTGAGTGTTTTTACTGGGTTTAAACGAAGGAAACTTAATGATTTTTAGAAGTGGTGGCCCATAGTTAAGTAGTAAACTACCGGATGTCTGGTTTAGATTGAAATTAGCCTGGCATGAGGGATGTGGTTTTGAGATTTTTCCTTTTTACTGTCAAACTCTCACGTGTGTGCCTTGCGTATTCTTCTTCTTGATTCTAGATGGAAGAAGGATGAAAATAGTGGAGATAGGTGGGGCGCAAGAGTTGTTGATCATGCTGGAAGCTGCAAAAGATGACCGCACCAGGAAAGCAGCTTTGAAAGCTCTTGCTGCCGTCTCACAGTCAGGTTACATCAACATATTCGCATTCATTTGATTGTACTTTATATTCCTTTTCTAATGGATCTCAGATATTGATATCAAATCATAAATAAGTGATACTTTTTTTCTAGCAGCATAAAAATTTGATTTACCAATAAAAGGAAATGACTATGGTCGATGAAAAGCAGGTTAAGAACACAAATTGGAGTTCATGTCTCCAATATAAGACATACTTAAAACAATAAAGAATATCTCACTCTTAAATCAAATAGATTTTTCTAATCTCAACCCCTGGTTCATAGGGTATTTAAGCTCCTTAGGTGTGATTTTTTATGGGCTCAATTTATGTATTTCAGTGTTCAGGCGCATTGCAATGTCCATAAATGTATATGACAACACAGTTGCTTCCAAGAGTTACTGGAACTTAGCACATTCATTTTGAAACTGCAGATGAAGCTGTAGGAGCTTTACACCTTGCTGGGGCAATATCGGTGATCAAGTCTATCCCAGATTCCTCTGAGGAAGCAGAAATTGAGAAATTCAAGGGTAGCTTGCTGAAGAGGTTCCAGGATCTGAAATATGAGAGCTCATCATAAGTAATTTATTCAAGGTATTAAACCTTCCCATGGTCAGGTCAAAGAGTCAATTTGACATCTTGGAGAGATTAGAATTTACAAGGAATGAAAACGCAGTGCATCCTTTTTAAATGTAATACATTCTTCTTTTTCTATCGCCAGCCTTTTCCCCTTCGATAAGTATGTTTTCAATGCTATGAATCGTAGGGTTCACATATCATGAATTCATGGAGTCGCTATCAAATGGTTGTCCTGTGCAAGTTGTAATTGCAGTAGCTCAGCTTGGTTTGCCAGGCAAGTAGTGCTCAGCACAGGTTCCCCAATTATTTTGTATGAACTTTTCAATGTGCTCTCTTTGGTTCTGGAGTGATGGATGGGTGTGGACAGCTGCTCTGTTGGACCTCTTCTTTATGAAGAGTTTATGAAAATACCTTAAAACAAATTCATCTGCCGTCTTCAACCAAGCGATTCAGATGGTAAAATGGAAGTATAATGCTAATTTGTTCTTTCATCAATTAACCCTGTATAGTTCAGGGTTCTTTGCAAGTTCACACATTATCAAATGCTTTTCTGCATGTGTTCCAACCTGTTGGAGTTTGGAATACTCTGATTCAGCCTTCATCCTTCGTGTCAATAAGATCTTCTTGCAATTTCCTTTTGTCATATGAAATCATTCTTTCACGATGATGTATGAATCTGATTAAAGAAAGTCTGGATTGTCATCTTACCTACCCCTGAATAAAAATTCCGGGTCACTGTTTTCTCACATTACATGCCGGGTGCTGTGGTGAATCAAATGACAATCTCATATATTATATTTCAACGCTAACTGCAGGTTATTTGCCAAGAATATCAAAGCGTTTGGATGTTATTCCCATCTGATATTCATGAGCATTATATAAATTCAACCAAATGGAATTATTAATTTCTGTTTCTGACCCTCAACTCGTAATACCGGTAGAAATTCAAACACCTGTTTACGTGTAAAATAACCAATCATTTTCACCCAGAAACAGCTTCTCCCTATTGGCCAAAGGAGATTAGGAAAAGTAACAAATCCTCCGCGAGTCTATTTTGGGTATCTTTGGCTTGTAAAATCTGAAGCAGGGAACTGAAAACTGTACACAAGCTGCATTCTATACCACCCCTGAAGTTTCTGGGTGAAATTACATGGCATACGGTGTACCTCTATCGTCAACATTGGAGGGGATCACCAAGAAGTTGTTTCGTGGACTTTCTGAAGCACGCTTCGATGTACTTGAAATTAATGGAAATCTATTCCTGCAAGTTGGTGGCTCCCACGAGAACTTCCAGAAGAAAAGAATAGTGCGAGATCCTGCTGGTTTTCTTATGCTTACAATCTGCGAAAAGGTACTCTGTCTGTGATGCAGAAATTTCATCAAAACAAGTTAAACTACTTTGCAACGACTCATATTTACTTCAAAGTAGACGTATAACGTCCATAATAGCATTTTGCATGCTTTATCACGGCAATCTAAGTTGAATGATCTAGGTTCGGTGTTTTTTTGTGACAATTGATCAGGCCCTCACAGCCCGTCATCGATGGAGGAGAAAGCTCTTAGCGTGCAACGATCCCATCAACTTTAGATGTCAAAAAGGCTTGATTTCTTCTTGGCTAACATCATCAATGAAGATATCAGCAACTTCCAGGTGGTGGGCTGCTCCTCCTCTCAGTCCTGTAAAGTACACAGAGGCGATGCTATGATTGCAGAGGTAACTTTCATTTCCCTTCCAGGCAAACTCTGTTGCTTTATGAAAAATAAAAAGAAAAGTGGGAGAGAGACTTCAAGTTCTTCATAAAAAATAACTTTTTTTATAACACTTGAAATCCTTCAAGTTTGTTGTAAAGAAACCTACTATTTCTTTCGCAAAATTTTAGTTCACAGTTTAATTTTAAAAGTAAAACTAAAATTTGGGTGCTGGTATGATCACACAGGTGAATCACAGGTTCTTGATGGGAAAATTCTGCGAAGGTAAAGTTGACTCCAGGGTGAAAGTTTATCCGGGATTGGACTATGCCTTCATTGCTCTTTTCATCATTCTCGAGTAAAAGTTTCTCTCTTTACAGTAATGTAAAGGCATGGTTGATTCTGATGCCAGTTCATTGTACAAACTTATAACCTAACTATAAGAGAAGCTGCAGATTTGGAGCTTATGGATTATAAGGACACACAACAAATATGAAGGTTACAAGCACCTCGACTAGAAAAAAAAGAAGCACCACCACTACTTGTTCCTAACCAAACTAAAGATACTGGTCGATAAGGCAATTGTGCTGGTTGCTACAGCTAGAATTATCATTACTGCTGCCATGATCTTATCTTGTGCTGTGGATATACCGTGAACATCCCTGTGATTCATGGGAAGAAAATGAAGATTAGATTGTGCAAATTTTTTGAAGATATACTGCAAAATGTCCATTTTCAAGGACAGAGTAGTACCTTAGAACAATGGCACCCGGGAAAATGAAGGCAAGACATACTGCTGAGGTCGATCCTATAAACTGAAAGAAGTACCATATATTTGGGATTTCAATTGCGGCCAGGTAAGCGAAAACTAGTAGTACGAGAGTGAGAGACACAAATCTGATGGAATCTTTCGCTAAAAGAAGCTCTCTAGGGAAAAGAAGTTCATCAATGTTTGCCCTCAGTGAGAAGTTCAAGAGGGGAAACACCAGCATGAGGTGAAATGCATAGCTAAGTCTAACTATGTCATTTAGTAATGCACCGATTGCTGTATCAGAACTCTGGTCGAAATTGATTAGTATATCGGCCATGATTGATTCCCCGAACAAAAGATAACCAAAAATGCCTATGCTGAAGTAGATGGCAGCACAAAGCAAGAGGGAAATTTTTACTGCTGAAACCATATCCGAAGGCTTGCCGAGCTCGAAACTGATTGGATGAACTGCACACATTCAACGAAGGAGTTTGAATGAAACAATAAGCAGAGTATTCCATGATGTACCTCTTTTGATTATATAAAGTAAATATTAAAAAGTAATCTCACCATTAAAATGAAATGTGAAAGCTGTCACGATCACTGGAACTGCAGTGAAAAGGTCGAAGAAGGAAGTCTTATTGTCTAGGTGAGGCAGCAATCTCGGACTTTTAGTTTTCCCTTCTACGAGCGCACAGATTGCCATCACTGAACATATGCCAACAAACACCACCGCGAGGAGGACTGATATAGCCGAGCTGAACCTCAACGATTCTGGAAACACAGGCCAGGCAAGGTGAGCAAATTAACCTTATCCACGACTTCTGCTAATAACAAATCCCCGATCCAGCACTTGTATTTTTTAAAAAAAAAAAATCTCTTGAAAACTTAAACATATTCATGACAGAATTTCCCCCATCTTTCACCTTCAGATGCCACATCCTGTTTAACACAAACAAGCCTTGCTCCCATTTCTCTCTACAGGTTCAAGGAACTCCAATTTCAAATATTTATTTTCTCAACATTCTAGTCACTCTCCTTAACCGAAGAATCTATAGATGATCCCTCATTGAATTCCAATTCTTTTGAGAACTTGAACATCGTCACACTGTTCTTCTCACCATGATCCTCTAATAAACTGCTAGCTCTTTTGCCAGATTAACTTCACTTGTTCGATAATGAAGTTAAAACTTAGAACGTGTAGATTTCAACATAATTATGCCTTTAAAAAAAAGGAAAGAACGAAAAAATAAACCTACCCACACGCCTGAACAAGACCAGTGGAAGCATAACAAAAATAACAACGACGAGGAGCGCAAAAGGACGAGAATTCCACCAGTGAATCCCAAACCATTCTTGCAGCACACCCAAGTGCACTGATCCATCATGGACATTTCCAGACAGCACATCCCCTGGCAAAAATGGTAATTGTATTATGAGCTTTACAATTCACTTGCCATCGTAAATAGAACTTTTACATTTCATGAGCTAATTAAAGGACTATTCAAATTCAAGAGCAGAATGCCTAATTAACAGAGCTGACAAACAAATTGTTGTAAAAATTATAATAGATATTTCAAAAGACTATCCCACAATGGTAAAATACTTGATAAATTTGTAACCATTGAAAATTTAATTTTTAAGAGTTACAAATATAAGTGTTACCATAATTTAATTTTGTAACGGATATATTTTAAACCATAATTTAATTTTATAACGGACATAATTTAATTTATTGTAACTGCTAATTTAATTTCATAATTAAATTAGATGTGACCGTTACATTATGGTTATCTATAAATACCATGCAATTTTTCAAACAAAGGCATCCCAAAAACTAATTCTCTTCTTCCTCTCATTTGCTGGACTCTTCTTATTTCTAAGTTGTTTTTTGTGTTCCCCTCTTTTATTGAGGAAGAAGTTGTTGAATCCTTGAGGGTACCTCATTGTTGGGGGAAAATCCTTAAGGACAATGCTAAGCACGCCTCAAGGTTCATTGTTTTTGTTCTTTGTATTTCATTTCATTACAACAATCTTAAGGATATTCCTTTTTAACATGGACAAAAACATTGTTATGAACAATTACCCTGCCCTCACCATTGTTGTTGCTGCTGCCATTGCAATTGTCCTCCCTCCTTTATTCCATCCTTTTAATAGAAAGGAAGTGCAAGCTGCTATGTAAAGGAGATGACCACCAAAGCAAATTGGTTTAAGAGATTTCACATCAAAAAGGTATGAGAATAAATTTAAATTTTTTAAGTTCAATAATAATAGTACCACCGTGTTCAAACTCAAGACCAACAATTTCAAGAAAAAAAGAAATTGTTTTGTGTGTGGTAACTTGGCCACCATGCACCTTAATGCCGAAATAGAAAGAGAAACAACAATCCTCCTAAAACTATGGTCAACATGGTTGAAGAAGAAGACATCATTGTTGTGGTTGTTTCTCAAGTCAATATGGTGACCAATGAGAAAAATTGGGTGATAGACTTCAGTACTACTAGGCATATATGTGAAAATAAAAAATTCTTCTCCACTTTTATATTTTTTAAGGATGGAGAAGAAGTGGTACCTTGGAGATTCAAGGACAACAAATGTTCTTGGAAAAGGCAAAGTCTTTTGAAATTGACTTTGAGGAAGACGTTGGCTTTGAATGAGGTATTGTATATAAGAGCAAATTTGGTCTCTATAGTTCTTTTTTTTTTGGGAAAATTTGGGATTAAAGTGTCATTATAATCTTTTCAGATTCAAATGACATGACACTTAAATCTAGTAGTGGCTATATCTTTACTCTAGGTGGTAGTGTAGTGTCTTGGAAATCTTCCAAACAAAGTTTAATTACTTGATCCACCATGGAGTAGAATTTAAAGCACTAGACTTAGCAGGATTTGAAGCTGATTGGTTGAGAATTTTTATTTTAATTGAAATTCCATTGGGAATAAAACCAACACCTTCTATATCCATGCATTGTGATTGTCAAGCGGCAATTGCAAAGAATAAATTTTTCAATGGTAAAAATCGACATATTCGATTAAGACATGATGTAGTAAAACAACTATTAAAAGATGAAGTTATTTCAATATATTATGTGAAGTCAGAAAGGAATTTGGTCGATCCTCTGACTAAACCACTTGGTAGAAAGATGATATTAGAAACATCGAGAGGAATGAGACTAATGCTAAAGTAAAAAATCAAAATAATAGTAACCCAACCTATGAGATTGGAGATCTCATGAATTAGGTTCATATGGGTAACAACAAAGTTATTTATGATTTTACAACATTATACAAAGTCCTTTATCTATGATGTGAGAATAGTGCTAGTTTGCAAATCAAGGAGAGGATGAACTATAAAGTTCTTAATGATTTCCATATTCCTTATGGATAGTGTTCAAAATACAATGAACACTTGATGAGATCACCTATATGAGTGTGGAGTGGGGCCGCTCCCATAAGATACTAGCAAAATCTTTAAAGCACTCATGAATAACCAGGCACGCGCATGGCCGATTTAAAGCGCAAAATTGAGTCAAACAACAAGGAATTGTGGGGGTATAATGTGATGGTGAGATATCTGACTTACAATGAGAATTATTGCGTTCATAGAAATTACATATTTCACCAATAATTTTGTAAGTTAAATCTCATACTTTCTATAATCTACTTCATAGTCCAAAAGACACCAGGTTAGATGCATTACACTCATTTGTGAAAGAGATCCAGCAAATTTATTTACGTATTTATTATTATTATTATTAATTTTAAAAGCCTTTTGAAATATATGGGGGATTGTTGTAAAAATTATAATAGATATTTCAAAAGACTATCCCACAATGGTAAAATACTTGATAACTTTGTAACCATTGAAAATTTATTTTTTAACAGTTACAAATATAAGTGTTATCATAATTTAATTTTGTAACGGATATATTTTAAACCATAATTTAATTTTGTAACGGACCATAATTTAATTTTATAATGGACATATTTTAAATTATTGTAACTGCTAATTTAATTTCATAATTAAATTAGATGTGACCGTTACATTATGGTTATCTATAAATACCATGCAACTTTTTCAAACAAAGGCATCCCAAAAACTAATTCTCTTCTTCCTCTCATTTGCTGGACTCTTCTTATTTCTAAGCTGTTTTTTGTGTTTCCCTCTTTGTTTGAGGAAGAACTTGTTGAATCCTAGAGGGTACCTCATTGTTGGGGAAATATTCTTAAGGACAGTGCTAAGCACGCCTCAAGTTTAATTGTTTTTGTTCCTTATAGTTCATTTTATTACAAACAAATCCCAGTATCAATCACTTCCGAAACTAAAACAAGACATAAATTACAGCCAAGTTCCATGCATAAATATATACACTTACCAATAATAATCAAATAAATAATCAAGCACCCAAGATTAGTGATCATCACACAGACTTGCACAGATACGGACCCAGCCCTCCCGAAAGCCTCCCTCATGACACCAGCGTATGTTGTTGTATCCCCAGAATGCGTATATCTCAACAAGAACTCCACGGAAATATCAACCAGCCATGCAACGATCGTAATCAACAGAAAAGCAGGTATTACACCTAGCACCTTAAGAGTGGCAGGTATTGACATAATTCCTGCGCCTATTATACTAGTTGACACGTTGAACACCGCCCCATATACCGACGCCCGCTTCTCCCCTTGCTTCTTTTCCTGAAGAAGCGGGGCATGTATTCCGGTGGCCGGCAACATTCCGGGAGGGAACTTTGGGGCTCGAAGGAGGGTGTTTCGAATAATCTGTCTTGTTGTCAATAATGAAGCACTATAATGCGAGCATATAAGATAAGCAGGGAGTGAATGATGTGACGGTTAAGTGACCAAAATGACATTGGCGAACTGGGAATGTGAGCGAATAGGGGTGGTCTAGACGAGGGTAAGACTGGAATGAAATAGCCAGCTAGGTAGGAGTTTCTGAGCAGAACAGGACAGGTTGTGTTGGCCCTGTTGGGTTATATGACTGGAGAAAGATGGATGTGGACTTAAAAAGCGTCAAAAGACAGAAGATTTAATTTTAAGTGAATCTGGACGCCAAAACAGGATTATTGATTGCTCCTCTGATTCTTATCTGGCATGCTATATATATATATAAAGTGTCTTTTATTTATAAATATATTAAAATAATTTAAAAACATATTTTTTTATGTAATTTAACATAAAACAAAAATTTATTTAAAAAAAACACCTCTTTTTTTTTCAATGCACCCATAGAAAGGAATGAGAGACCAGGCATGATTCTTGCGGCCGTTTAATTAAAACGTCAATGTACCCCACTGCAGTAGTATGAAGGTAAAAATTACAGCTTGACTCGTAAAATCATAACTCATAAAACCTTGTTATCTCAGGTAAAAAAATAATTTAAATCAAACTCGTACAAAATTATAAAATCAAATTGGATAGATTTGATTTCACAAGTGATCCGGACCGATAAAAAGCAAGTAAAAATATGTAGCAAACAAAACATAAACAACATAAATAAAAATTCAAAATTTATTGTACAAAACCTAAAACGCTGAAGTCTTTCGATCACTGAAGTAAAGATCTAACCTTTGATGTTTGAAATCAAAGATTGTAAGGGACAGATCTTGAAGTGATAATATGTGATTCCCTGGTTTGATTTAAAGAGAGATGTTTTAGGAAAATAAAGATTTTAAGAGAGAGAGAGAGAGGCAGGTTAGCACCTGTTTGGCTAAGCATACTGCAACGCCGCTTGGCCAAATTTTATTTTTATTTTTAAACTTAAAATGAAATTTTTTAGTGCGTTTAGATCATTTTAATGTGCTGATTTCAAAAATAATTTTTAAAAATAAAAAACATTATCTTAATATATTTCAAGTACAAAAAACTTTGAAAAACTATTACTGTCACACTCCCAAACATATGCAAAGACTTAGGAGGGGGAGGACAGTGCAATAAAAAGGGAAAGTGGTGCTGCTTAATTGCCACAAGAGCACCAGACTTGCGAACGTCAACTATATAAAGAGAAGGGGTCACTTCAAAGATCTGGAAAAAACAAGAAAAACCACCAGCTCAAACTACTACAGACAAGTATATCGTAGAAATCATTTCCTAGACATACCTCTGTTTACCAAAACGCTTGTGTTTTGTGTTTTCTTTGAACTCTCTTACTGTGAAAAATATGCATCTTCACTTGAGAATTCCAACCTTTTTAGTGATGGTTTATGAATATTTTTTTAGGTTATTTTTTTTTGAAAAAAAATAAAAAATATATTAAAATAATATTTTATGGACATAATTGTTTTGTAATGTATTTTTAAGTTATTTGAAATCATGTATGAACCTTAATTAATGAAGTTTTATGGCCATAATTATGATGTATTGTATTCAAAAATATTTTACTTATTATTTTTCTGATTACACGATTTCAACTGTGATTTTATAATTTTTATACGAAAAAATTCACGTACAATTTTATGATCTGAGTTTCGTAAATACTTTGTCAAAATCATAATTTTTAACATGCGCTCTCACTTTTTTTTCAATTTTTTATTATTATTTTAGAGAATGATTCATATAGTTGAATACATCTGCTTTCTGAGCTCAGCCAGGACTGTTCTATTTTTCCCGCAAGGACGCGGATATGGAGTTTGAATTTCTATTACCTCCCTCTGCTTCAACACCTGGCGTCCTTTGTGGAGCTTGCATACACAGAGAAGCTTCTCTCTTTTTCTATAATTCATCTTTTTAAATTTTTTTCTTTGTTTTCCTTAATTTTATCATCATTTTTTTTAACATGTATAAATCAGTCAAGTTAAGTAGATTATATCAAAATAACTCTTATACAATTTAATTTCATGAGATTGATATGTTTTTTAATGCTAGAATATCTCTTCAGGGATTTGATTTCACAAAACTATAATAGGGGAGGACTTTTTATATTATTATTTTTTAAATTTATGTTTATATTTTTTTAGTTTTTAAATCAACCATGATAATTAAATTATGAAAGGATAATTTTTATATGATTAAAATATAATCACCAGTTAGGTAATGAGTTGGATTGATAGATTATTTTTCATATCAAATTCACCATTTCACTTTCGGTTTTATTATTGATTAATTAAATTATTTTTTTGTTTGATCAAATCAATCATCGTATCACAAGTTCAAACTAATTGGATATAAATATAATAAAAAACTTATTTGGCACCGTGATCCGACTGCTTTACACAATTTTTTTCAAACTAATTTTTATTTTTTTTATCATTTTAATATGATAATTGTAAAAAATATTAAAACGCAGAGGGGACAAAATCTAGAACACAGCCCAGTTTAAAGCCCAGTCAAACAGGCCGCCCCCACAAATAATGGAACAAAACCAGTCTGAAACAAGATCAGGAAAGCAGGTACAGGTAGAGCAGCCATTTTGCTTGAAAAAACAAAAGGTTTATTTTATTTTATTTGGCTGAAATATAATTTAGCCCCTATAGATTCAATCATGTTCGACTTTAGTTGTTTACAATATTGAAGTTTCTAATATCAGTCATAAAACAGAAACTTGTGTTTAATATTATCTTTTAAAAATAATTTTTATTTATTTTAAATTATATTATTTTTGATAATTTTACATCTTTTTAATGCATATATCCGTATTAAAAATATATATTTTTTAAAAAATTTATTATTTTAATATATTTATAAATAAAAAATATTTTAAAAAACTCAAAAACAACACGTTAACAAACCATCACAGAAATTAAAAACTACAGAGGTCAAAATTAAGATTTAGAAATAATAATGACTGAATATATTTTCATCTCTCTTCTTTGAAAATTCGCTTAACAAATACCACCGTCATCGTATCTTCACACTTCGACGATTTTTTCTTTCCGTTTATTGCCGAGTCTACATTTCGACCGATTTATATATATATATATATAGAAAAGGCAAGAGAGAGATCGTTGAGAAGTCGAGAAATGGACTTGGTAGCAAAAGGAGACGATTTCGAGAAGAAAGCAGAGAAGAAATTGAACGGTTGGGGTATTTTCGGCTCCAAATATGAAGACGCCGCCGATCTCTTCGACAAAGCTGCCAATAGTTTCAAGCTCGCTAAATCCTGTATCGCTTCATCCCCCCGCCTTTTTTTTTTCTTTTCAATTATATAATTTATTTAGGATTTTATTTATTTGCTTCTGTATTTCTGATCATTTGTTGCTTTCGCGATTGAATCGATTTTTTTTCTTTGGTTTGAGCAGTTATATTGGATTTTTTGTATCTTAATTCGTAAGGTTTGGTTAAAATGGGACAGGGTCTTGCATTTTTTATTGTTTTGATTGCATTGTAATCAAAGTTCATCAATTAAATGCTCACTTAATAAGCATGTAAAGTTGTGTTATATCCTCAATTAGTTTCGTTTGTGGTAAGCTTGTACAGTCGGTTGTTCATTCTTTTCCGGTTACTATGTTTCAGGGGAAAAAGCTGGATCGACGTATGTCAAGCTGGGACAGTGTCATTTGAAGGTGCCCGTGTATGATTGAATTAGGCACTGAATTTTATCAAAAAATTCACTTTTCCTGACGTTGTTATTTTTTTTTTTGTAGTCGGATAGCAAACATGAAGCTGCCTCGGCTTATGTTGATGCCGCTCATTGTTACAAGAAAACATCCACTACTGGTATGCACCAGTGCTTGCTTTCCTATACAATTATTCAGGTCAATGCATGAATTAATTGCAAATATAACTCATGTCATTGTTGGTTCATTTCTAGTGTGCCTTTTTTTTTATTGTATGCTACTGTAAGGGTATTAATATTAGTTACTGATATGTGATATGTAATGGGGTTGTATCTGCCTCCCCCTCATCTTGTGTTCCTTGCCCACATCACCTCATCTGTGGAGCTCTTTCTTGTGCAGAGGCAATATCTTGCTTAGCTCAGGCTGTAGATATGCTTTGTGATATCGGAAGGATCAGTATGGCTGCAAGATATTTAAAGGTATACACTTTTTACCAGTTTTGTTTTTGTACTACTTGTCATTGTACTTTACTCTTCAAATCAGTTCTGGGATCAAGGCAATTGTTTTTTTCTTTTTTGAGAAGAATTTATGATTGATAAACTACATGTATACAATATCGTGATTTATTGTTTTAGGTTTTACTGTGTCAATCATCTGCAACATTATTAAGCTTCAAGAATTTGATAGCATGCAACTCTAATGATATACCAGGGATACATTTGTAAAACTTGTAGGGATCCTTGCTGTTCCAATTTCTAATAGATATTCAAGAACCTGGACTGCCTTTAACTATGCAGGAAATTGCTGAGTTGTACGAGTCAGATGCAAATATTGAAAAATCTATGGAATATTATGATAAGGCTGCTGATTTCTTCCAAAATGAAGATGTAACAACTTCTGCCAACCAATGCAAGCAGAAAGTGGCAGAATTTTCTGCTCGGCTAGAGCAGTAAGGGTGTTGTTTTCATTCTTGGTGTATATTTGTTTTTTTGTGTTTGTTTGGATGCTGTTACATGCTTTCTAAGATGTTTCATATTTATCCGTTTCTGTCCACATTGAATGTTGCTGCATTGGTTGCCTGCTAAATCAAGGAGTGCTAGACAAGTTTAATAAACTGACATATGAACGATCATTGCCATTAAGTGTTTTCTATATTCTCTCATAAAACAACTGTATATGGCTTTTTTTATGTGCATTTGGAAATGTTGACCCATAGAAGGTTACATCCTTGCCCCTAGCATACATGGGCTAACAAGGAAAATGGACATAATAACAAAAGAGAAAAGGCCAGATTATTTCAATTATCTGGACTGTACACTACCATGGCTTTCAGAGATTTGATTAACTCTCTTGTGATTTGTCCAGGTACCAGACTTCAATTGACATTTACGAAGATATAGCCCGGCAATCACTTAAAAACAATTTACTTAAGTACGGAGTCAAAGGTCATCTTCTAAATGCTGGCCTTTGCCATCTCTGCAAAGGCGATGTTGTTGCAATTACCAACGCATTAGAGAGATATCAGGTCTTAAGTTTGGCTCCATATTTGCACCTGGATGATTTTTGCCTTACTGCTTTTATTGAATCAGTGAAACTTGAATTACTGTTGCAGGAGATGGATCCAACTTTTTCAGGAACTCGTGAATATAAACTGCTTGCGGTATGTTATGTTTAACTTGGAAAACTTTTGTTTGTTAATATGTTTCTTTTATATATATGTGTGCGTGTTTTTTTTTTTTTTGTTATGAGATTGTTAAGTGTTAACATCCAATTTACCTTCGTTATGCATGATACTGACTGCGTTTTGATATGTGTAGACTATAGACAAAAACTCTCATGTACAATTATTCATTTGTGTGTTTTCACATATTCAAATATGAAATCTGAATCAACTCCCCCCACCCAGATACCGCATCCTTCTCTGTCTCTATTGACTCCTCTTTTTGGGTGTAATGATAGAATGTCTATGAGCAATCCCATTTTCTGGTGACAGGATATTGCTGCTGCCATTGATGAGGAAGATGTTGCAAAATTCACTGATGCTGTCAAGGACTTTGATAGCATGACGCCACTGGTACATCTCTCCTTATAATCCCTAAGTGCTTAAAGCTTGAAATTTTGTCGAAAAAGGCAATTCTAGGGATAAGGGTAAATTTCTTTTATATTCAGGACTTTTACTAGAAAATCTGTGAATGCATGTAACTTTGTACATGAAGTATTCCGTATCTACTGTACTCATCAAGGGCTCTATATCCGCTTCTGTTATTGTTTCACTGTCTCAGTCATACATCCCTGACAACAAGTGAAGAAGTGAACCACTGAACTATTCAGCCACCTAATAGCCTCTTACTATTTGCATCTTTTGTATATCTGACACCTTGATGTCTAGTTTCTCAATTTTCTGATGGTGGCATTCTCTGCCTTATTTTCCGCACAGGATTCCTGGAAGACAACCCTTCTATTGAGGGTGAAAGAGAAGCTGAAAGCTAAAGAACTAGAGGAGGATGACCTCACCTAAATTTTAGGTTTCAAACATATGTTGTTTCGGTTCTCCCTGATAATTGCCCTGTACTGTGATCTGTGTCCATTGCACTTGTTCACAATGTGTTCTATTACTAAGTATACGAGGTTTGGTTTTTTCTTAACCGTCCATCGTGGACTTGAGTTTGGCGTGTGATATATAATCGAGTTAAATGAAGCATTGAGCCATACCGTGTTTAACTGCAGTGCTTAATTGGTTGCTAATCAAAGCAGCAATGGGCAGCACGGTTAGATCAGGTGGAGTTCGCTGGGGATCTGGAGGTTGAAGACTTGAACAACCGAACCCTGAAGTGTCAAGTCCTTTCTTTTGAGTTTTCAATATTCTGAATCGATCCGCAGGACCCTTTAAAATAATTGAAGTCTAAAATCTAAGAGTGGAGATACCAGGTTTTAGAATGGCAAGAACAAATTTTAGATTTAGAGAATTCTAGGCTGGTCTCTAGCACGTATATCATGTAAAATAAGCCTCATTGAGATCGCAGATTCAAGTCCAGAACTAGTCTAGGCTTCATTCTGGGGCAAATGGTGTTTTGTTGTGAATTTTGTACTTTATATTATATATATATATATATATATTAATAAATAATAAATTATCATCATATATAAAAAGTGAAGAGAGTTAATGCTAATCAATTGCACGTCAACCAGTAGAATATCTAAAGTAATATTTATTATTTGGTCCATATCAAGAAATAAGAAGTTCAGCGAAAGCAAATCTTGAAGTGACAATATACAAGAAGACGTGAATAGTTAAGAGAAACTACTTTGAAAAATGGTTTCATTCCATCCTTGTTTATGAAATTATGTCCTTATTTTACTTTTCTACTAAGAATCACACTACACATTACTAATTGTGCAGTTAGGAAGAGAAATATTTGCAGGTATAAATGAAATATATTTTAAAAAAATCTCACTATCACTTCAATCTTAAAATCAGAGTAGATCACTTGTTATCTTAAACGAGAAAGCACTTATAAATATCTCTAGGGAAGATTTTTCCCAAAAGAATGGGCGAGCACGGTTAAGAGCTCAGTATAATTTGGTATTTGTACAATCAATAACACCAAGCACCAACCCCTGTGATTATGAAAACATTCATCAATGTTCACACCATTAAATATGAATATATTACCTACCAGGTAAAGATAATTTTATTGTAATGAATGATCTACGTAGATGAAAGAGATAAAGATGAACTTATTATAATGAGTGGTGATATTTTTAGAAGATGATCTCATTGTAATGAGTGACCTCCTCACATGAAAGTAAGAGATGATAAAACATAAAAATGGTCTTATTGTAATGGATGATCTACCCAGATAACACAAAGATGATTTTATTGTGATGAGTGATCTATCCAAGAAATAACATACCTAGGATGATCCCGTTATAATAAGTGACCTTCCCAGATAAAACATAAATATGATAAAAAAAAACACAAATATAGTCTTATTATGATGAGTGACTTAACTAGAAAAACATACAAAGACAATCTCAATATGATGGATGACCTATTAAAAAAAAACAAATAAACTCAAAGATGTTTCAGAAAGCGATAAGACTAGAAAATGCACTATCTAAGATGAGAGAGTTAGATAAGGCTATAAAGTTTATTATCTAAGATGATTGAGAACTAGAAAGTGCACTATAAAAGGATAAAGAGATAAAACTAGAAAACATGCCTCCATAAATGGTTGGGGGTTGAAAAATACACTCAAAAGAGAAGAAATAACATTATCTGATATGATTGAAGACTAGAAAGCGCACTAAAAAGAGAGAGATAAAACTGGAAAATATATTATCAAATATGGTTAAGGATCAGAAAGCGTACTCGAAAGAAAATAGAAATAAAGCTTAAAAAATGCATTTTTTAATTTTGTTGAGGAATGAAAAACACACTAAAAAAAAAAGAAAGACAAGAGTGAAAAATGTATTATCTGATATATGTTAAGGCTAGAAAAATGCATTAAAAAATGAGATAGGACTGAAAAAACAAATTATCTAAGTTGATCGAGAGTTGGAAAGTGCATAAAAAAAAGAGAGATGACGTATAAACATGTATTATCTGATATGGTTGAAGGCTAGAAAGCATACCTAAAAGAGAAAACATGAGATAGAAGCCAGAAAGCATACTATTTGAGTTGATGATTGAGGATTGAAAAATATACTCAAATGAGAAGAAAAAATAGGGTTGAATAGCACACTATTTGGAAAGATTGAGAGCTAAAAAGAATACTTAAAAAATAATAGGGTTAAAAATGTGTTATTTTCTGTATAGACTTTTTTTTTTGAAGTTTGAATGTCATTAAGTAGCTTTAATGGCTTCTCATTTTCGTTTACTTGAGCCATAAATTATGATTTTGATGTTTTTAATAGCTTTTTGCTTACCTTAAATTCTTCAATAACTTCTATTTTTTAGCAACCAAGATGTTCAGATAATTTTGTATATATCTCGATTGAATTCCCGATCTCGTGTGCGTGTGCGTAAGAAAATCACCCAAACAATAACATGATAAATCACTAGTTCTCACACAAACTATTTCCTTCGCTTCATCCATCTCCATCATCATCCATACTCGCCACTTCAGAAACTTTGTGTCGTGTGCTAATGTGTTTGATATTATAGTCAACGTTTTTTTTTAATTGAGAATATCTTAAAATATTTATTAATACATAAGAAATATTTTATTAAAATTAAATACACTTTTAAAATCCAGTTACCATAATTAAGAACTTCATTACTTCAATCACTTATCCTCCTACCACTACGGTACTTTCTAATGTAAACTTCAAACACACGGTTATGTAAATCTTTTATTTTTATGACAAGTAGATAGGAGATTGATAGATGGATATTTTTTTTTTGGCTTGATAGGTCATGTGTGAGGACGGCGTCCCACCCTCTCTTGCTCCCTGCATGACGCCAGGTCCGCTTTTCTTCCCTGGAGTAAAAAACAATGGCAAGTAGGCATTTGCTTGCCACAAAACGACATCGTTTAGCATCCTTTTCAAGATCAAAGCAAGGCAAGTCTCCTTCTACCTGGCCTGGGCGGCTAGATTCTTTTCTTTTTACCAACACAATCTTGCCAAGAAAGGTACATATCCAGCTCAACTTCTGCTTAAGTCTTAAAGTTTTTGCATCAATTGTTGCTTCTCTTCATCGTTGAACTAACCCATCAATAATTTCTGAACAGGAAGTTCACTGAGATCAAAGTATCAATCAATTTTCTGGGTAAGTCTTAGATTTTACTTTTCTTGTTTCTTGGGGCTTTTAGATTTCCTTTATTCTTTTCTTGTTTTTTTTTTATATCTATGCTTCCATTCTGATGAGCCTAGCTGTATGTATCAGTTAATCACTTTCATTTCTTGATAACTTTTATGAATTTTGATGCATCAGATCCTTAGTCGAATTATCTATTCAAGTTTCTTTAACAGCCCGGTTAAGTAAAGGACTGCTTCCTATTCTTCTTCTTCATCTTTTTTTCATATCTGATTATGGTTTTAAAGATATGTTATTTCTTGCTTTCTGTAAATTTTGGATTTGGGTTTTGATCATTGGTTATTGTCAATGAAATTATGATATGTTATTGTGTAAAATTGGCAATCTGATTTGCCCTTTATCGAAGACTTTAATCATTGTCATTTCATTGACAACAACTATACGTGACTAAGATGTTGTTTCCATTCGGTCAGCTTCTAAATGCGCAGGGTGTTGTAGTCTTGGTTTGTGATTTTTGTCCGTATGACACATTGTTGGTTTTCTATAGAGCGCATTTCAGTTGAAAGATCTGCTTCTTTTCATTACAGACTTCTGTTTTCAGCTTCAATTAATGAAAAATCTCTTTTTTCTGTTTAGGTTTCAAATTAGGGAAAAAATTGAGGATATTATTGGAGTTCCTCCTGTTAGCTTTAAGCATCTCACTGTTTAAGTCAACCAGCAGTAGTACTGATTAACAGCTTGAATTTTGAGGGTGAGAATGACTTCAGTTAATTACGGGAACCCTAAGGACGAAATTGAGGAATGTAATGGTACTAAAGCCCAGGGTCAAATACCTCTTCAGATCTCAGTATCTAGAAGGATACTATTGAGTGATGAAAACCCACAGAAGAAGTCCCAAGACAGCTCACTCTCCCTTTCCAATAGGATGGCCTTTCTTAAATTTGGTTCTGCATCTGCCAAATTCAGGCAGTTAGCACAGGAGAGAGACATGTTTTCACGTTCAGTGAATTCTCCGAGCAGCCATGGTCTTCGAGAACGCATTAATGGGGTTTTTGAACGGAAGATTGATTGGACTTTGCTCAGGAAAATGGGCAAAGAATGGATCCAGAACCCAATGAACATGGCTCTTTTTGTGTGGATCATGTGTGTTGCTATCTCAGGGGCAATTTTGTTCCTAGTCATGACTGGGATGTTGGACCATGCACTACCTAAGAAGTCCCAGAGAGATGTATGGTTTGAAGTCAATAATCAAATTCTCAATGCACTGTTTACTCTCATGTGTCTGTACCAACACCCAAAGCGATTTTATGACCTTGTACTTCTCTGTAGATGGAATCCAAAAGACATCTCTAGGCTAAGAAAGATTTACTGCAAGAATGGGACTTATAAGCCTCATGAGTGGGCACATATGATGGTGGTGGTGGCTTTACTCCATCTTAACTGTTTTGCTCAATATGCGCTTTGTGGTCTTAACTTGGGATATAGGAGATCAGGGAGACCAGCCATAGGAGTTGCAATATGTATTTCTGTTGCTATAGCTGCACCGGCAGCAGCTGGTTTATACTCCATTCTTAGTCCCCTTGGGAAGGATTATGAATCTGAAATAGATGAGGAAGAACAAGTGCAGATTACTGCTGGTGAAAGGCCAGAGAAGTTGAGGACAGGTTCATTAGCAAAGAGATATTCATTTGCAATTAGAGATGAACAAGGATTTCTCGAGACTAGACCACAGTGGAGTGGAGGGATACTTGATTTTTGGGATGATATTTCTATAGCATATCTATCGCTTTTCTGCTCTTTTTGTGTCTTTGGGTGGAATATGGAGAGATTTGGACTGGGGAACATGTATGTTCACATTTTAACTTTTCTCCTCTTTTGCTTGGCCCCTTTCTGGATTTTCAACATGGCTGCTATTAATATTGATAATGAGACTGCCAGAGAAGCACTAGGCATTACTGGAATTATTCTTTGTGCATTTGGATTATTATACGGTGGCTTTTGGAGGATTCAAATGAGAAAGAGATTCAATTTGCCAGCTTACACATTTTGTTTTGGTGAACCAGCAGTTTCTGATTGCACTTTGTGGTTATGTTGTTGCTGGTGCTCTCTTGCTCAGGAAGTTCGGACTGGGAATTCTTATGAAATTGTGGAAGATAAGCTCTGTCATAAGCAAATGGACTGCAGTAACCAGATGCCAAATTCACCTTCCCCCTGCAAAGATGGTTCAAACCCTAGTTCTCCACTTGGAAACAACCCTAGCCCATCCAAGTTTATGATATCTAATTCACCAAGTCCGAGTACAGTTTCACAGGGGTATAACACGCCCAGTAGGCAGCTTCCTATGGTGAAAGAAGAGTCTTCTAGAGAAGCTAAGGATGAAACAATGACTCCACCTGCTCCATCATTGATAGAAAGAGAAACCAATTCAGCTGGAAAGGAACGTGTATAGCATTTTATATTTTGTATTTAATTGACGAGGTGGGTTTTGTAAACTATACATGTATTGATAGTGTAGTATGTTGAGATGCATTATATATCCCCCCCACCGCTCTCTCCGACTCTACTCTGTATTTCACGTACAAGTTGCCTCAAACAGGTGTTTTTATTCTGAACACCTTTGCTTTTGACATGGCCTCAAAATCTTGTCCATAGGTTGATCCAACTTCGAAGAAATTATTTCCACGAGCAATTGTTTTCTGAGAAAGTTGTGATTGGTTTCTTTGAAATGAAATGACATCTATGCGCTTCCCTTGATTGCAACTTTCTACGTCTTTAGACCGGGATTCCGTGACCGAACAATTTATTTTTTTTCGTGATAGTTGCCTGTGCAATACTTGGCCTGCTTAATTTGTTTGCCGACCCTTTTTCAGGCTTTTGTTAGATTCACTGTATGGATGTGGAAATAGAAGAAGGTCAGTGCTCCTGGTTTGACTGTACGAGTGAAGGAGGGGGGAAAGGACAGATATTGGCACATATCGATGGCATCTGGCTCCAATTTACGGAAATGATTTCTAAACCTCCATCAACCTCGTTCATGTTTCTTTGATAATTTAGAAAACATTTCAGAAAAAAATAAATAGAGAGAGGAGGAAACGTGCCACTGAGAATAAGAGTTTCTGAACGAAAGAAAAGAATACTTCGATGGAGATTGTTGTTTTTCATTTGTCTTCTTTACAATTTTTCTGTTACTTGTTAATTGTTCCTAAGGAGATATCTAATGTTAGTTATTCCTTTTGTCACGATCTTGGCCAAGATTCCAAGCTGTCAATTTATGTGCCTGTAATGGGGCACTGCTAAGCAATATTATAAACCTGTAATGCCATTAGAGTCAAGAGTACACTGCTCACTTGATTATTGACGTCGATAGCTCGCATTCAAAGTGATTAATCCTGGCCGTGCACCTGTAAGACCAACTTTTTCATTGATTAGTATGGCATACACAGAGAACCGGACTCATGTTGCATAATTCTGCTGTGAGTATTCTGCGTTGCAAATTTATGATCGTATATATGATGTGTTATGTCCTGCCCATTCCCAGAAAGTTATAGCAGCGGGACTATCTCTATGCTTGATGGCCCTGTGGAGAACACTAGCTTGAGAGGGCTTCACTAACTGGACTGTTTGGCTGGAAATCGATACGAATGTAACTCTTCTACAGAGTACAGGCCTGCTCACCACCAATTTTTAAAATGCCACAAGAACATCATGTGGGGTCCCCTTCGTTGGTAATGCCTTGACATTACATGAAAAGAACAGAAATATTTTGATATTGAAGCTTCATCTTAACATAATACTATAGAGTAAGAAAGATAGTGTCATATTGGTCAAATGAAATTCATACTGAAAGGGGATGCTGACTTTTATATGAGGTGGATGATTGTGGTTTAAAACTTTTCTTTCAGACAGAAAGTGGACTCCATGCAATGCCATTCTCTGAAAAAAGAAGTGCGACATGGAGAAATGTGGATGCTTTTGAAAATAATTTATTAGCAAAACTTTTAGTTTCCAAGATGAAGTCACCTACAATTGATTTCGGAAAGGTGATTGAGAAAAGAAAGACATTATTTGAACAAAGAATCCCCTCTGTCTAATAGAATATTATACAATGTTTGTCCTAACTGAACATAGGAACATAGTATGCTTGTTAGTGTAATGTGGGCGGCTCGAAGATAAAGGTAAAGAAACTTATCGCTTCTGTCATTCACGCCAACTTTCTTGTTGTTTAACTGGTTATTGCTTGCATCTTGAATCTTGTCCCTCGATGAAAAGGATCGTTTCTTGAAGGACTTTGTTAAATTCACCCCGTGAATGCTTAAGCAGACAGTAACAGAGAAAGATCACCAAAGCATTCGGTGGTACTGTTTTCATGTTTTACTACGTTGTCTGTTTTGCTTTTGATTTTTCTCTTATGTTGCATTTGTATTGTATACGCGTGTCATGACATGCAGGAAAGACGGTGTGATGGAGTAGGAGGTTGATTGGTCACACAAAATTGACAACAAAATCCGGTATTGGTATATCAGCAGAACACTTACTGCAACTAAGCTTTCTGATGATGGCATACGAGGAGAATGGCCGGAGGTCAGTACAGGAAAGGATAAAGGAATCTCTTCATATTCGAAAGGGCATTGATGCTTCTTTTTTTATTAACATCGGGGTGTCCGTTGCACACATCTCGACTAATCCCACGAGCTTGAAATTAATGATTGTATAAGTCTCTAATAACCATCATATTAGTATTACAATACCCTTTACAGGATTAGCAATGAAGTGTTAATCTTCAAAATCCCTCAACTAGAAACTTTCTGGCTGGAGAATGATGTTTTATTTAGAAAACAAAATTAGTGATTTCTTTAAGGTGGCTTTAGCCAGTGCAATTGAATTTGACCACCGACAGTCCCAACTATCCCGAAGGAATGAGAATTGTTGACAGAAACAAAGACTGGGTAAACAGGCTCCAGTAAACTCCCCTAAAAATAAGCAGCAACCTGTCAGGAATTGTAAGATGGATGAATTAGATTGGAGGGGTTGGATGCATCTTTTGTTTGGCAATAATGAGAGATCCCTTTAATACTGGCTCAATTTCCTCCCAATTTAAAAGGATTTAATTTAGATTTTCTATGACTGAAGGCCTGGCTAGCATCACATCTATATTTTCTATGACTGAAGTCTCCCTTTCTAGCTATGGCCAGGCCCTTCTGTATCAAGAAAAGTGGAGACCATTTCGACTTCTTCTTCTACTTCCATTAGTACTTGCGAAGCCTCTTTTTTTTTTGTGTCTTCTAGACGTTGAGTTAAGCTTTCGTAATCATGGATTAAGTAATTTTTCCAATCGATTCATGTTCATAGTCTATTAAGATTTTTGATTTCGATAACATAAACAATAAATAAATGCTTGCCAACTATACTGAACTCTTAAGCATGCTCTCTGATGAAACTATTGATCAAGAATACCAGGATATGAAAATCGGCTCGTGTGTCAATCCATTCGTAAAATAATCTCCATTAGCTTGCAAAACCTGCTGGATCATGAGCACCCACCTGGACACTATCTGCTCTAATCCTGTTCTTTGAAAGCGATTCGAATTTGAAGGACTGGACTGTGGCATATATCTGTAAATCTTCATATGCAAGCAATGCTCTACAGCACCAGTTGATAAAGCTCTTCACGTCTCCCATCATGGGCAAAACAGTTGAAACGATGAAGTCAAGAATGTGTTTTTAATAATTTCGAAGTCTGTGGTCTTCTGAGTGGCCCATATGCGAGGATGTCTAAAGTAGTTGTTGCAATTCTGCAGAAATTACAATTTCTACAGGAATTCTTTTTATTTTTTTAATATATTGCCTTTAGAATTCCACTAATTAGTCAGATGAAATCAATCGGTGGTCATTTCTCAGTGTCCTTTTTGAAAATCCATTTCTCTCAGGCTACTGAAAATTGCAGGCTCCCACGGTATGATCCAGGGAAGTCTTCCTCGCACGATGACTAGCGTGAGACTAATGCGTCATCCCTTATCAGGGCCACTTTGGACCCACTGGTTCAGCATCTTGAGAGTATTGTAAGGAAAAAAAAACATGCTTTTTTATTTTAAATTAAAAAAAAAAACATGTTTTTGGACCAAAGGAGTGATGGGCACTGTATTTCAAGATTTTTTTGAAAACAAAATTATTTCAAATTAAAAAAATTAAATTATTTTCCAGTATCAAAAATAATTTTTTAAAAAATAAAATAATAATATTTTAATATATTTTTTTTAAAAAATATTTGTAAAAATAATTTTAATCACAATTTCAAATACATACCAAGTGTGATTTATATAATGATAAAAGTAAAACAACACATTTCCAAATATAATATTTAGAGACCGATTGGAAATGTATTTTTACCATATTTTTTAAAAAAAAGCTTCACGTTATTTTTTTTACATATATTTAATTGTTTTGATGTGTTAATATTAAAAATTATATATATATATATATATATTATTTTAATATATTAAAAATAATTTATATATTTGACTCATAAATATTTCTTTATAGCTCGAAGTCACCAAAAAACCCTCAAAAAATAATACGATGACAAAACTATCCTCGGAAGACCAGCTAGCATGAGAACACAGAATCAGAACCCAATCCATGCCCCTATATAACACCCCACTCTTCCCCAGTAGAACCTCCACCAGTTCTCACTTCTCTGGTAGCCTTTCCTTCTTAACACAACCGCCTCTCTCTAGAATTCCGTCTCTCTATTTCTTTCTTGTTTGTTTAACAGGTACATTCAGCGCTTTGCAAGAACTGGCTAACTCACAAGAAATTCTGGCAGAAATCACCGAACCAAAGCCACCAACATCTTCAAGAAAGAGCCAAGAGGTGGTTCTTGCTTTCTATGAAGCCTTGAAGTCACGTGACGTGGACACGGTACACAAGATCCTAGCCCGCGATCTTGAATGGTGGTTCCATGGCCCGCCGTCTCATCAGTTTATGATGCGCCTTCTCACCGGTGAACAAAAAGACAGCGACGTGCCGTTTGAGTTCTCGCCTATTTCCATCACCCCTTTTGGGAACATTGTGGTTGCTGAAGGGTTTGATACCAGTCGTCCCATTTCTTGGGTGCACGCCTGGACTGTCACGGATGGGATAATTACCCAGGTCAGAGAGTACTTCAATACTTCTCTTACTGTTACTCGTCTTGGAAATCAATCCCAGCCGTCTGATTTTAAGTCGAAGTCATCAACAACGACTGAGATCACTCCTGTGCATTGCCCGCCCGTCTGGGAGAGTAGCCTCTCCGATCAGATCGGTAAGTCCGTTCCGGGTCTGGTTCTGGCCATTTGAGTGGGCTCTGATAAGGTGCACCCGGAAGTATTGTGATATCCTTGTAGTTTGGAATAAATAGGGTGCGCACGTGTGCTCTGTATGTGAAAGAGATATGTGAGTCATCGTCTCTTGGGTCTTGTTTGGTTTGTTTGAGTGTACCTGGTTGTCGTTGTTCGTTTGGTTTTGTATTTAAACTTGTGACTTGTGTGAGCCAGCCAAGATGGGGAGACCGGTTTGGTTAGCGCCACATGTCCCTGTTATTCGGTATTTTAACTGCTCAATAAAGAATTGGTACTGTGATTTTCTGATGATCTTTGTTCTTCTTCTAATTTATTAAACGTACTGGATACGTCGTCGCTTTGTACCGTTTTGTTTGTGGCCTGCTAAAAATGGTGGCAATACTAGTATTAGATAAATAGTGCACCGAACACTGCTTTAAAAATATATTACCAGAGAAAAACATTAAATTACCGAGAAATGTTAAATTTAATGAAGATAGGAAATGGATAAGATTTGGACGAAGTTAGAGAACCGAGGGCAGGAGCACGTGTCTCTCACTAATCTAAGGTTCCGGTCAGCATTAGTGGATTTGGTGGGAACAGGGCTCCATACAACCTGTCAGAAGCCATGGAAACGCGTTGTGGCTTCAGCTTTGTCCTTGTCCGGTGAGGAAAATAAAGATAAATAATACTTTAAGGATTTAGTTTTATCTTCCATGGTTCGTATTAAATACATGTTTTATTAAACAATACATGTTGAAATACCTAAATTTAAAAGGGTATATATATAAATTCCGTACTTTTTTGTTCATAATATATATCCTCAATTGCGAGGCGATTGCATCATTAAACAATACTAAAACATAGAATATAGTAATGCTTAATTTATTCATGAAATTTGTAGTATCTACCAAGAGTTTGTGGTAAAAAAAATCCATGTATTTGTTTTTTGGAAAATAAGGTCAGGAGTAATTGGGTATAATCTCTATTATGTATTTTTTTTTTTCCAGTAACACATAAGGTTGGTTTTAAAATTGATCGTTTTTAAGATTTTAGTAAATTATAAGAAATATGTCAAGGTATGTTTTTTTTGAGAAAACAATTGTAGGGAAACATTTTATTAAAAAAATAGTTGTTATTTATTGCATACGTGTCGACTGTCGAGAGAAACACGTTTTATAAATTATTTTTCATTTCTTATAATATTGATATGATTAAAGATAATGATAATAATGGTTATAATAATAATAACAATGATTGTGTATAATATTAAAATAATTATAATTATAAAATAACAGGATAATGGTTGTTGTTTTAGGATGATGGTTATGACAACCATGCAAGTGTTATAAATTTGATATTCTTAAGACTCCTTATAAATAATTTTTTCGCATGACTTATTTTTCCATTAAAAATAAAGAACAACACTTCCTTGTGATTTCCGTAAAAGACTTTAAACAAGTTTGTTTTAGTTTATGCAGTGGAAAAGACAACAGAGAATAACAAAACAGTGTTTTTTTCTTACCCAAACAGATATAGATCTAGTTTGAACCGCTACGACTACGGGTAAAGCTAAAAATATACTTTGGCCGGTGAGAGGCCAATTATTATTATTATTATTATTTTTAATGTGTTTTCAAGGACCTTGTTTTGCCAGGTGAACGGCCCAGATTAGATCCATACAATTGATACTCTCAAACAACACTGTCAGAGGAGGTTCATCGTGGCATCAGCGTGTGCACAGCCCTATCAAACAAACATTTCGATGGAATCAAATCAGTTTGATCATGGAAAGGAGCGACCACCAAAAGAAGTGGGCCCGTTCTCAATTATTAATAAAAACCCCAAAAAAGTGGGTCCTCATATGGGATCATCATGGGGACTAACCTGTGACTTTTTCTCGGGGGGGGTGTCCATGGGACCGTCGACGTTTCCCAGCTAGTCCCGAGATACATTACCTATAATATAAACGGCGTGGGCAAAACACTGTGCCCACGCCATTACATATATATATTACTATATATATAATAATAATATATAATATATATATTATTATATTATATATATATATATACTCTTTTGGTATTTTTTTAGACAAAAATAATCCATATTTTATGTATTTGTGCTTTTAGATTTTTTTTTCATTTTATTTTTTGTACTTATCGTTTTGAAATTTTAATTTATGTCGGTTACATTGTATTTTATTCCTAAAATTTTTATTATTATTTTCCGGTCTCAAAAAATACTGTAGCAATCTACAGTGTTTTCCTGCGCCATGATAATATATATATATATATATATATATATATTTTCTTTTGGTGTTTTTGTTCTTTTTGGACAAAAATAATCCATACTTTATGTATTTGTGTTTTTAGATTTTATTTTATTTTTTTCATTTATTTTTTGTACTTATCGTTTTGAAATTTTAATTTATGTCGGTTACATTGTATTTTATTTTTAAATTTTTTATTGTTATTTTTTGTTCCCAAAAAGCAGTGTAGCAATCTACAGTGTTTTTCTACGCTTATGATAAAGGATATATATATATATATATATATATATATATATATATATATATATATATATATATATATATATATATATATATATTATTAACTATACAATAAAACACGTCCTGGTTTTACTGTGCTAATCTACAGTAACATCTACTGTTCATATATATTTTCGTTAAAGATAAACGGTTGTTGAGGTAGCCGGGATGGTCTAAAGAGCATCAGATTAAGGTCCTCTCAAAGGGCATGAATTTGAATCCCACTCTCCACACATTTCTTTTTAGTGAATCCACATTAAAATCAAATTTAATATATATTTTCAAGAAAGATGAACGAATGTTAAGGTGATCGAGTGGGTTTATAAGGCGGGAGACAAAAAATCTGTTTGAGAGGTTGGGGATTCAAGTTCCACTCTTGACATATTTCTATTTTACTTTAAAATATGATTATTTTTTTTAATGATGATGTAAATTTTCTAGCTTTTTATAATGATGATGATAATTTTATGTTTGTTATTTCTTTTAAACCTATTAAACTAGATAAATTTATATCAATTTCATATATTTTATAGAAAACTTGCACTTCTCAAGAATTCTGCACAAATTTATTATTTTGACCCAAAATATATTATAAAAACAGTTAATATTTTTTTGTTGAAAAAATATGATGACCATGCCATGACAGTGCGAGGCATTAGCTAGTATAGAGTAAGTGGTGTTATGTATTATGATTTTTACAAGTGTTCATAGTAAGTTTTATTACAAGTGTTCATGGGGACTAACCTGTGACTTTTTCTCGGGGGGGGTGTCCATGGGACCGTCGACGTTTCCCAGCTTGTCCCGAGATACATATAGAGTAAGTGGTGTTATGTATTATGATTTTTACAAGTGTTCATAGTAAGTTTTATTACAAAAAGGAAAAGAAGTAAAGATTGAATGGCTTTTAATCAGCAGTTCCCAATCACATTCATGATCCAAAAAATAAACAGAAATAACCAAAGCGATCGGGCAAGGGAACCCGTACACCTTCGAGGACTAGCTAGTGTCTCCTTGACTCGTGCTATTTCTTACTGGCTTGGTGGTCATGATATGGAGGTAGCATATTATCAACCGGTTGTGTTATAGAACCATCAAACATACAAATTTAAGTTTGTAAGTGAGGCTCTATAATATAATTTATATTATTTTTTAACACACCCTCTCAAGTGAAAGTTCTTTGGACTTAAAACTTACACAGACCCATATCACCTTGTGCTTGTTTTTTATCAAATAGAATGGGGATGGTGAGATTCAAACTCGTAATCATCTGGGTCAACAAAGCTCCGATACCATGTTATGGAACCATCTTATCTAAAAATTTAAACTTATAAACGAGGTCACATAATATGATTTATAGACTATATATATATATATATATATATATATATATATATATATATATATATGCGTGTCAATAGTTTCGACTTTGGTCCATCAAACTACAGGTTCATGGAAATTAGGTTTGTTTTTTTTTTCTTACAGATAATTATTTAGTTGAAAATAGACCCATCACGTCACACAGGAACTGACTATTAAGGATAGAGCTTGCATTCTTGTCCTTCCCGAGTTTATATTCCCTTCGAGCCGTTGTTTCAAACATAGAAAATTAATAATAATTTTGGTCTGATTTTGGGATTAATTGCTCCACACATCTGCTGAATGATGTCAAACGGGATTTATATATGTTCCGACCTCAGCAAAGGTTCAACCACTATTTAAAAACAGCTGTGATAAAACAAATCAAAAGCAGGAAGGCGAGAGAAGGTGGGGAATGTTGGCCAACATGAGTAGTGTCCGAAGAACAATTTCGTTCTTGATTCCAGTGTATCGAGAATATTCCTTACGCAGAATATCAATATTCCCCATACTGGCTAGCGTGATACTGCTTCCTGCTGATATGCGACTCCGAATATGCCACCATTTCCTATACTTGCATGAACGATCAGTGAAGATAATCTCTCCATTTTGATTCAATATCATGATAAGAAGACCAACATGATGGAATATGAGCTTTTTAAAGCTTTAGAGCCAGTTGAATAGATATCCGAACCAAACAGAAGTCGACACGCACAATGCTAAATTCAGAAAGACATTTTTTTTTGTTGCAGAAACTAGTATTTGCTCTGAGATATTGCTTCCGGTGGTGTGTCCTTTTGCTAGAATCCATCCACTTTTGTTCAGAGAAAAACGTAGGAATTTATCCTGGTGGGATGCGAAGTCACTTGTTGATAGTTTGCAGCACCTATTGAGACTTCAACTACATGTTCTCTTTGAAAGTTTTTTTCCCCCAGTTAAATCAGACTCGTCATTAGTCATCACAGTCATATCAGATGTTACACGTATGATGTAAATTATTGATGAATACAGTATATTTACAAACAAGATAAACATGGGCGCCATTTCAATGGTGGAAGAAAATGTTAGCCCATGAAATTATTAAGTTTTGTTGTTTTCTTTTATTTTCACACCAGTCTTGTCCTGTCATTTTCAGTGCTTTGTTTTTATTTTGGTTGCAGAAGCTTTTGATTAAATCATGGTTAATCAACAAGATTTGTGGTTCTCTCTTCTTCTATATATCCTGTACACGAGTAGCATAGATTTTTTCGTTATTACTTCAATTTTACTCCCAACATCATTAATGAAATATCAAGTTAAGCTATAATAATTTCTAATTGTGAATATGTTGGCGTCATGCTTACTGCCATAGATTATGCTGTTAACAGGCTACAAGCATATAGAATATGAGTTTTAGAAACTTGTCAGCAAGTGAAAACTTCTAGCTAGCTTGATATGAGATGAAGCCCACCAACTACGTCATTTGAGATGTGATTATCGATTGATTTTCTCGAATCAGGTTCTTAAAAGGTGACGGATATACCGATGAGTGATGACTGATGAGAATTAAATGCCAGCTTCAAGTGGCAGAAGATTGAAAAATATTGAAGAAGCCTCGATTCGAACTGTCAGTTGGCAGAAGTATTCGCTTATTTGGATCGCCAAGAGGGGAAGGGAGTGTTTAGTATGAGAGTGTCTGATGCATGAGAAATTACCTCAGGTTTCGGAAACAAACCAAATATAATTTCGGATTCATGCTCGAGATTTAACGTGATTCGGTGAGTGATCTATATTCAAAAAGTAGTCTGACAAAAATTTGTTTACAGATTTACTTGCTGCCTCTGCAACCTCTTTCTTTCCTTACATTTTTCTTTCATCTTCTGTTCATGCTTTGCTTTTTAATGATGTCTCTTTATAGACTTCAATGACAACTACACTGAATCTCTATCTAACTTGCTGAAAATCGTAGCCCTTATGGACTGTTTTATTTTATTTTATTTTATTTTTGTCAATAAACAGTGACGTTCATTGATAGTTACTCCACGTTAATGACAACAAACCTGACATCTTTTTCTTCTCCTACGCAGTGAACCATATGCCTTGTGATGTTTTTTTCTCTTCATGTTCTCTCTGTCTATAGATTGATGAAACCATGTTTTCTTTTTCCAAAAAAAAATGAGAATATAAAGAAGCATAGCTCATTATACAAAATTATAAATTAGAGGTGATTATTTTTGGTTCAGTTCAATTTTAATCGATAAAAACAATCAAAGTAAAAAAAAAAACTGACACCGAACTGGACCCGGTTTAAACCGACCGAACTCGGTTCGGGTTTTTAACTAAAAAACTGAAAATTAATTTTGGTTTTTTTTTTTTACTTTAACCAAGTATTCTCTTTTCCCATTTAACTAAAATTGAATCAAACCAAAAAATTTGAATTGAACCGAAAAAATAAGAAAAATTATATATTTTTTCATTTGAACCGGTTTAGTTTCGGTTTACAAGTTTTTTACTTAAACAACCGAAAACTGAACCTAATTTTTTCTTAAAAAAAATATAATCATTTTTTTTGTTTGGTTTTTATTGGTTTTTTTTTTGTTTTCTCCGTTTAATTGATTTTTCAGCTTTTCTCTCACTCCTAATACAAATAGAGAATTTTTCTAGATAATAATTGTGAAGGGTGTCCTATAATAAATAAATAAATAAACTAGTAAAGGTGGAAATCTCATAATTAAACATAGTTTATTTCTTATTATATAAGGCAATCTTGCCACCATTGGGCCTCTCCATACACAAAATGGGTGTCTAATTTCAGAAATATTAGAATTGAAGCATTAAGGCAATAACCATCCTCCCTTGAGATTTTGGGGTTAAACATCTTAGCCTCTGGTGAAGATAATTATGAAAGCTCACTATTAAGCAGCGGCTATGGAAGCAACGATCTGACAAGTAATTATTCACAGTGCATGTGATTTTATCGCAGAAAATGGGGTCATCGCCATTTTCATGATAGATAGATCCACCTTTACACAAGAGAAGAAGACATGATTGTTATTCCTATTTTATATATAAAGATGGATTAAATAGTCCAAATTTCTAGATAAAAATTGACATCCATTAATATTAATATACTTCAAGTCCTCAGGATGAGTACAGGGATAATACAAGGAAATAAGATAAAAGCTTAACACACACAGACACACAGAATTACGTGCACACATCAGAAACAATTTCGGAGCATCGTTGCAGAATATTTCCGGCGAGGAAAAAGGATCACCTGCTCAGGGGGTGTCGCTCTCATCAAGAATTACCAGCAACGCCACGATGAATGCATAATCAACCTCTGGATAAACTTTAACCTTGTATTTTTCCTTTCCCTTGCAGAAACTTTCGAGCGTGAAGTTATGTTTGACCTGTAAACTTTCATCACATAAATAAAGCATACATACTACCGGTTGAAATCATCCATCGTTTTGTGTTCAGCAATATTTATTGAGCACTGTCAAATAGATGCTCACATTTTCAGATCTGAAGCCGAATTATTATGGAAATTGAAAATTTATAAGCATAAAAGCTATTCGTTAGTACCTCTGCAATGAGCCTACGGCCTTCATAAACTTTGAATGACAAGGATGTGTAAGCTCCAGTTATAAGGAAGTCAGGCTCTTTTTTCTTGAATTTGTTTGCCAGATAGATATTGATCTGTTTTTTAATCTGGAGAGGATGGGATTGCTTCACCGAGAAGAGGATATTGCTGTTGTCATGGGTGCTCTCACCGGCGTGAGCCTTCCATTTATGCCGAAATGCAAGTGCCTTGACATAAAAAAAATCAGATATCTTCAGGTTCTTGAATAAATGCAATATCAAATACGAATATATATATTCTTGGGGAAAAAAATATGATCTTCTTTTTCATGGTATATAGCTAGGATTGATTTTTACAAGAGATTAATTATCAATTACCTTTCCCCGCAACGTGAGGATTGGAAAACCAGAAGGATCCAGCAAAACTCTTTTCAGCTTGAAGTTCCAGACACCACCATCTACCTTTAGGAGAAGGTTTCCACTGAGATCAAACGCTTCGAATTGCGAGCTCGATAGTTTATTAATCTTCTTCTTGACAATCAGCTCGAGGGGGTAAGGGGTGCAATAGCTTTCCCCAATAACGCTAACAGGAGGAACCCCATAAGCCCAATCAGGAACCTTCATTGAATTGCCTGAAAATCTATGGGAAACTAGCTAGCTGGAGACAATCAAATGTTTCTTTTTTTTTGTCGCCCGATTATTACGGTTTGTGCTTGGATATTTTTTAGCTGTCTTCTTACGTTTATCGTATCCTTTTACTTTTACATAGAATATCTTGACTCAAAATTTTCTATAATTGGAGGGGTACAGGTAGATACTCGATCCCTTTTTGTCTGAAAACGGATCTTCCTCGTTTCAAATCTGAATTTTTGTTTGGAGAAATTTCCAAATGAGATTGATAGGTTTTTTCTTTCTTTTTTTTATTTGGCCACCGATTGTAATGGCTTCGTTTGACGTGGCCTGATGACCTGATCATGTAAAAAACCTCTAGTTTGCATGGTGGGGTAATTTCATTTTTTCTCCTCCGAATCTTGCTAGGTATTTTGCCATTGCGACCTAACAAACTAGAGGAAATCTTGCAATAGGAAGCCAGGGCTTGATTGTTTTTTAGTGAAATTTAAAGAGCAATTTTCTTTCTTACCTCCTTTATTTCTCTCTTTCTATGTGGAAAACTATTAAATGTAGCCGTTATGTTTGTATTTTACTAGAAATAGAAATTGGTCTAGCTAGGAAGTAGCTAAAAATAGATTGTATTATAGTTAGAATTATATTGCATATTTTTCCTATTTAAATCATACTGTAACAGTAATTACATTATCAAAAGTACTGAAATTAATCGCATTTCGAATTCTTACAAGAACAGATTAGAAATTCATCCGTGTTTTTTGCGTTTGCATTTTGCAACAAAGAATTCAAAGACTTATTTGGCCACCTGTGTAATAGAATCTACAATCAGCATTCTGCAGGCTGCAAGATTATGGAAACTAAAACAGTTGTAAATATTTTGATAAATACCAGTTTGGAACCAAAAGTCTTGTAGAACCAACTTGGAATTACGTCTTTTTTATGAATGAAAAGGATTCGTAGATCAAGAGACAACAAAAAGGGTCGGGCTCTGCCCTACAATAGTTAATACAAAAAAGGCATAGATCCATAATAAAGGGAAATAAATCCTTGAATACAGAGAAAATATGAAGGGCAAACTTTCAATTCGTACAAAGCAAAACACACTTTGGATTGTCAGGAGCCTTATCAAGCAGTTTAGAACTCTGAAAGCTGCTGCTTACAACATCAGAACCCCACATTTGCAAACAACTTCCTCAGAGTGTTGGGCAATGTAGTGAATTCTGCAGCTTCTTTCTTTCCATATCATATACTGTAACACGACAAGCTATCCTGAGAGGAGTAGACCAGAAAGTCTTCTTTTCGAAGTCAATTTTGGCCCATTGAAACTCTTAATATCAACTGATCAATCAAAACAGCACGAATGCAGGATTGATTTCGAAATGTTTTGAGAGAATGCACAACTAAAAAACAAGTGATCGCCATCTTCCATGTTATCACCAATGTAGAAAAGACAATCAATATTAATACTTCTGTCCATCTTAATTGGTTTCGTCTTTGTGGACAGTCTGTTACGACAGCAAGCTAGGCCGTAAAGCCATATAAGAATATGCCAGTTAACACGAGGCCCCTGCTTCTGATGAGTTCCCTGGCAGTTAGTCTTGGCACCGAAATTCCAATCTCCGGTAAGCTTCCGGTTGATGGATCTTCAAGGTGGTTTATGTGGTGTTCTAACTCCAGAAATTCTGGTAGAGAAAGGATTGGTTGGTAGAGAAATTCTGGTCTGTAGACCATAATGAGTCATTGCCGTGAACAACAGCGAAAACTTTACCTGAATTTTGAATTATATAAATTCCGTACTTGGGATTACGTTTTCGAGCATTATTTTTCCATGTTGCTTATAGGTATCATCATTTCCTGACAGGAATCATAGAATAGGAAGATAATGTTGTTTATAATATATAAAAAAACATAATCAATCAAATTTACGTGTTTCTTTATACTCTTTTTTTAATTCGAGAAAACCACATTTCCAGGAAAGTACAGGTAAACGAGTAAAACTACAGTTGTCTCTTATTTTTACAAAAAATACAAGTCATGACTCAAATTCAAGACCAATTGTACAGATTTTAAACCTTTTACCATTATGTAACGTTTCTTGGGTACGTGTTTCTTATACGTTCATGTAAACAACAAATTATATATATATTATTGGATGAATAATATAAACACTCAACTTAGCTCCTATACAATCCTAAAAATTCAGTATTCTCTCTAACAATCAGTGTTTATTTCAAATTTATATTTTTTTTCTCACACAATTTCACCTGCACTTACATTTTATTGATCTCATTGTCTCTTATCTTTTCAACAAAGAAAAAACCCTTCTATTTATATGGATCAAATAAAGCATTATAATAGTGGTTGAAAGTTAGGAGTTAAAGAGTTAATGCAATGATTTGAGATTGATGGTTAAAAAATCTTAACAAACTCCCAGGGGATATGATAATTAGTAAAAATAAAAATAAAATAAAAACAAGCTAAAGCAAGCTACAATCAATTTTTAAGCTAAAATTATAAGCCAGGTATCTTCTCCTCCGAATACAGAGCATTTCATTCTGAGTGGAATTTAGTTGGCCGCGAGAAATGGAAACCTTCACCTCCTTCCAATTTCATTTGTTTTTGCTATACACATGGAAATTTACGAACATGTCTGGATGCTATATTCTCCTGCTCCCCCGGCCACATTTCTATTCAAGCATTCGACGACTAAACTAAAAAAGGTTAATGTTTAAAGCATTAAAATTCTTTTTAATGTATTTCCATGTTAATTTCGAATTAAATTCTTGGGCCTTAAATAATTATCTATATTCTGAAGTGCGTTATTACAAAAAAAAAATCCCATAACTTTTCCCGATTTTTTTTAATTTAAAAAACTTTACTTCTTTAAAAACATATTTTATTAAAACTCTGGTTTTGAATTCTTATAAAAAATACATACCCTGATTTGAATTTAAAATCTACTATTTAAATCATAAATTTTTTATCATCATGCTATATTTTTTTAAACACCTCAAGAGTTTTAAAACATATTATTTCAAAAAGTAAAATATGTGAACAGTTTTTTTTTCTTCGAAGATTGGGATTTTATTACAAATAAATTCAATTAGATCACAGTCAGATCAGGTCAATGGGAAATAAGACGTCCTGCACCCCTACCAGGCTAGGAGAAAAGAGACTCTCCCTGCCTTTGCCACTTCACATCCCACAAATCTGAAGCCCTTTTTTAATTATAAATAAATATAGAATAAGTCCCAAGAAATCACCATTGCCATGGATTAAGGAAGCTGTTCAAACAACAGATAAGGAGAGGATATAAAAAAGGAAAACGAAAGCCCCAGTAAAACCGACAAGTAACACCCCCCCACAAACACGCCACACACCAAAAAAAAAAACTCTCCATTTGTCTTGTACGGGAAAGTCACTTCTTCCACAGGCAAACTCCCAGAATTCTCCAAAAGAGTCTCTTCACACGAGCCAAAACACAAAAGTAACTTCCTGCCCATCATTCCATCGCGGCTGAGTGAGGTCCGGGTTGACTCAGAGCGTTTGAAGCTCAAAAGGGATGGAAAAGAGTTCTCTTATTTTGGATGGCCAGAAACGGGTGCCCTTAGGTCTGGTTGTCTCTGATTGTGCGGAAAGATGGTTTCAAGATACATTAAAGGAAGCAAAGACTGGTGATATTACCATGCAAGTTCTTGTGGGTCAGATGTATTTTAATGGCTATGGTGTCCCTAAAGATGTTGAAAAGGTTTTATCTTTTTCTTTCTTTGATTGTTTATTTTATGGTTCTTTATGCTGTCTTCTTTCTGGGTTTTCTTTGTATAGTTGGTTTCTTTAATGTTATTGTTCTTAGAGTTGTATTTAGTTTTAAGATCAGGACGCACCCATTGATTTGCGGTTTCAAGGTTTTGTGTCAGTTGTAAGTGAGAAAATGTTGGATTTTTGAGTGTTATGTTGCCTTTGGCTTTAGAAGAGGGAAAACGCAATTCATATTTGGTTGTTGGTATTCCTTTCCGATCTCTTCTGTTTGCTTGTTTAGCTGTGTCTATAATTTGGGTTGAGAATTTTATACAGCATTCCAAGGCTGCCACATTTGTTTGCTATTGAGGAAATTAGGAAAAGGAACAGAAAGATAGAGCTTTTAAATACTTCCATAGTTTTCATTGATGTTAATAGATTAGTGAAGACATGGTACTTGCATAAAGCAAAATGGAAATGGATTTAGGTTTATATGGTCCAAAGATAAGATTCTTCCATCAGCAGTTGACATCCAAATTGCAGAATGGTGTATACAATTCTGATGTTTGACCTCGCCTGCAGGATATAGGAAACTTTGCTTTTTAACTTGACATTTAGAACTGTGAGCTAAGCTTGATATTTGCTATTTAGATTAATAGGGTTGGAAAGCATCTTTGGAGAATCATTTGTTTCTAATTGTGACAAACACTAAAGTGTTTATCATTTTCTTTTCAACATGAAAGGGCGTGTTAAGTGAAATGTTTTCAGCGTGACAGTCTCGTAGTGTGTGTTTGATAAAAGGCCTTTTGTTTCATTGCTAATCCTACAGTCCAGCCATCTATTTGTAGCCTTCCATTTGTCAGTTTACCTGCTTATCTTCAGTTTTGTACTGCCCCCCAATCTTTTTGGTTGTGAATTTCCCATTCTAATTGATCTTCATAAACTCGCGTTTTAGGGAAGTGATTGGATGAGTAGAGCTTCAAAACGTCGAGCGTCGGTGTGGAAAGTAAGCGATAAACGTCCAGGTACATACTCTCCCTCCCTCCTTCTCAGTGGTTTTCTAGACTATTGCTCTGTTTGTTTTACATGACTTTTATCTGGACTCCATTAGGTTATAATGCCAGTGACTCAGATTCAGATGAAGTGGAGGATGACAGGAAATAAGATCAGACATTCTTACTCTTGACAAAATCACAAATGAGAATACGAGGTAAATCTACCATTATTGCTGGTGATCTGCTAATTTCTTGTTTTTGATTGATTATATTACCACTTTCCTTGCATGCACCAGTAGAATACTCATCTTTCATATCAGTTTTTCATAAGAAAATTAATCATTACTGGATGCACAATAACTTTTAAAATTTATGACATGCTTAATATGCTGAGTCATGTTCCAATAGAAGCTCTTGCTACGAAGTCAATTTTTTTATTCCCAACAAAGCGTGGGAATCACTGTGTTTTATCCTCTTGTGGCTTTGAAAACCACAAGTGAGGAGAAAACTCCCAAAGTAACCTATAGTGGTTAAGATTATGTGACATAATTTGTTGTTGGCAATGTTGCGCTCCATGATTTGAAGTGGTTTCAGGGAGTAAGTGTCAACTGCTACGAAGTTGCCATAACAAATCAGGATATCCACTGGGCTTGCATAATGGCTTATTAAACAAAGCCAGGAAGCAAGACAGAATAATTTCCACTCTATCCCCTGTCCAAATTATTAAAAGCTTTCTTTCCTATGCATACTATATGATGCCATTTAAATCTTAGAGTTTCCCCTTCTATCATGATATGTTTCAATTATGCTTGCTTTATTTTCTTGAGTTCTAAATCTTAAGCTGGACAGTGAAATAGCATTCCGGAATTCATTTTGAACCATTTTACTTCTTTATGCCCACATTGGATATCTGAGATTATTTTATTTTGGCAAATAAAGACAAAATGAGATGATGATGATAGGGATATATGGTCCAGGAGAACTATGGAATTTCCATTTGTTTTTTATTGTTGCATGACCCTGTTAAATTTTTGCTCATTCATTAGAATAAGTAAATTTTGTTGACATTTGATGTAACTTAGATGCATGAATGTGTGTTTGGCCTCAATCAATCTATTCTTTAGAAGTCAAGGGTTTGTTTGTGCCCTTGACTTTGGACATGACTATGACTACCAGACATGACTCCTTCTGGCATTGCACCCACATTAGCCATCCTCCTTAATGATATTGCATGTTGTTAAGGCCTGTTTGGGAGTGTGGTTGAAATTATTTTTTAAAGTATTTTTTATTCGGAAATACATCAAAATAATTTTTATTTTATTTTTTAAAAAGTATTTTTGACATCATCACATCAAAATGATGTGAAAACACTAAAAAAATTAATTTAAAGCAAAAAAAAAAATCAATTGATCTCAAAAGCACTTTTAAAACGCACTACCAAACAGACCATAACAGCAAATTCATGAATGAGCATTGTATGCTGTATGCAGATTTGGGCCATCTATGCATGACTAGCTTGTAGTGATTATAAATTTCACTTCATTATCAATAGTTTGTAGTGATTATATAAAGTCTGGTATTTCCTAGAAGAAGTGAGGGAAGCTTTAATCTCCATTTAATATTAGCAAGAGAGATATAATTTGCAGAACCTTCATAAAACTTGAAGTGACCACCTGTTGGGAGCATCCTAAGCAACAGCTGACGCAGCTGGTTTGGACAGCACATTGATCTCTGGTTCTTACGAGGATTTTGTCAGTAATGTGTTTGGAGTGGTTAAGCTGTATAATCCTTTAAGGTGGAAAGATTTAGGAGGATAAACAACTGAGGTCTTGTTAGGCGTGAATGGCTGGCAGGTCAAGTTGATGGTCATCCAGTAGAAGAAAATTGGACAATGGAAAGATATAAAAGTTAATAATTGTAGTTTGGTAAATGGATTTTAGCAAGCTTTGAAGAGCTTTCATCCTGAATTGTGGTTGTTGTCTTTTGCAGTGTATATTTCAGCTGCGCTATCTCTTTGAAAGCCAAGATGCTGATGATATCTTTTCTGTTAATTTTTTTTTTATTTAGTTTTCTTTTGTATTATCCAATTGTAATCTCTAGGTACGTTTTCTCAGTTATAGTGGTGTTTTTGCATTTAAATTCTGGTCTCTGATACACTAGTCTCCGGACAATATCCGGAAAGAATTTCTACTTTTACTCTTTCTATACCACAAACAAATGTTTAGCCACTACGTGGAATGAAAAGGTTGTTCATATGGTTTCGCTTGAAAACATCTTCGATTATGTATTTTTATTGGAAAAGGTTTTCTACTCTCTGTTGACTGTCAAATTCTTGTCCTTCGTTACATTTGCCTCGGGAAGTGAAACAGGTATATTGCATATAAAACGTCTTCCCTCTAGTGTTTTTTCTTCCCCGACAGCCATTGATTATCTGATATTCATGGTTTCAGTTTAGAGGTCGGATTCTAACCTAGCACGCTAGTTCTTTCCAGTCTTTTATCATCTAAAGCTCTTAATCATTGTCAGGTATTTTACTGGCTGTCAACGACATCTTCAATCCAACATTAGACAACAAAAGCTTGAATCGGCATTTAGTATAAAGTTGTACAGAATTTCTAGACAAATGGTTCGGGTTATACCCGCGTAATACGGTTCGAGGCAGGCTCCTTCCATCAAAACGAGAACTCGCGCCTGTCTGGATGGGTTAATTAGGACGATACTATCTGCCTTCGCGTCTGTCCTTTCTCCATTCCCATGGCTTCTCAGGATTTGGTGAAGCCCATAACCCTACTCGTTTTGCTCGAGCCTCCTTTTCCCACTAGTAAGATGCAACAAGTCACAATAATTAGGTTCAGAAACCACTAGTAAGGTGCAACAAGTTACAATAATTCGGTTCAGAAAGTGTCAGAACTATTTTAAGAAGTTCGGTGGATCTAATCATATAACTGTATTTTTCACCAACATCCCTATACTGGGAAGGAATCGCTGGTTATTAAAATCTTGATGTTATATTAAAAAATTTATCTCTGCTAGGTGAGGTTTCAATCTTATTATATTCACTAATGCAAAGGTGTACAGTTTCCAGTGCGGGAGTAAGCTAAGAACAATGGGCACTTACTGTTTCTAGTTCCCAGCGTTGATCATATGCAGTATAATGCCATGCAAGCCCCTTCTTGAGCATTATCTCCTATTATACACACAGAATTTAGAAATCCCATACACCACCAATAAATCAGAAAGACCAATTCAAGAAAATGGAGACACCACCTGTACAAATATTCCATTGGAATATATATCACCTACACAGCGGCCATAACGATCTTCTCCATAAACAAAGATTCTCAAACACTTTCCCTGAACAAGATTAACAAGCTCCTCTTTCGCCTCTTTCCCATATGGCATTGCACTCTCAGGTGCATCTATGCCCCTATATAGTTTCCACTCCAGAGACATTAATCTCTTATGCGATAAGGAATCTTACAGGGAGTAGATGTTACCTTAATCGAATGCGATACTTTCGAGCAAGAATCTCATCATTTTGAATATTTATTACCCTGCACGCAAAAGAGTTTACAAAGCAATTGTTAGAAAGGAATTTGTCTCCCGAATGTTCATTAAACAAAATTCTTGCAGTAGAAATCAGATAACCAACAGATATCCTGCTTCAATAATTTTTTTATGAAGCGCATCTGCCCTCCCATAGTTCCTCTCTGCACGAGCTTTAGATCTCTGGACAGTAGCCATCTGAACCTCCCCTGGAACACAAGATGACTCCCTGGGGCTGGTCGTGCTAACATAAACTGTAATGGTGTCTCCATCAGGTATGGCTTTTGCATCCACCTGGGTTAATTAATTCTCATGAAACCCATTCTCAAAAATAAATTGATTGCAAGTAAATTTAAAGTTTGAGCAAGGGCTATTGCTATGATTAACTGGTAGGGTTTGCATCTCAAACTTGACCCCGTCAGGCAAAGATGTTGGGACCCCAGCAGAAACTTGAACAAGCGAATGAGGAAGTGGGAGACAATAGAAAGCCAATAAACCCTGCAAGGTAAAATAGGAGCAATAATTTTGCATTAAACCTGCGCTTATATAGCAAACATTTTTGCACTTGAACAAATCTAATGCTATGGTAGATGGTTTTCAATTCGTACCTCAACATCTGCCTTTTGGTGTCTCTTCAAGGTCTGAATAACCAGCCTAGCAGCTTCTTCGGGAGCTTTTGGTGGGGGTTTTGCTTCTTTCCAGGCCTCCAACAACTTTCTATACCTTCATTAAAGTCCATAATTTATACTAACAACATATTACTACTGGCTTTTAACTTTGCAATCACACAACCTGCAGAGAATTAGGGTTTGTGTTGTAATTATTACCAGTTAGCTTGAGCCTTCTTGGATGAAACCACATGCTTACTAAGTCCTTCTGGGACCTTAAGAGAAAAACAAGCAAAAGACTCTAAACTCTAAAGATCATAAAAATAAGGTAAATCATAGCGTAGTAAACAAAAAAAGTTCCTTGGTCACTAAGATTGATCATCGCCAAGAATTTAATTTCACCATAAGAAAAGTCAACCATTAACAGAGCCAGAATTTCAGGCAAGAAAAAATACCTGAGAGGTGATTTCAAAGTGAAACAAGTCATGGGCAAGAGCTGAAACACCAACTGTGGCTGCTGATACGCCGTGTGGCCCCAATGAATCGGAGTCCCCTGCTGCTTCCGGTTTGCAACAATGTCCATATAGGAATCTCAGGGCATTTCCCATCTTCAATTTGTTTTCTATTAATAGAGAAGCTTTGATCTGCCGAGCAAGAAAGAAAAAGGTTTCCTTTGAACTTTTTCGTTGAGAGGGAGCGGGGGGAGGGGGAGGGAGAAAGATTTACGTGGGGGCGTAGATTTATGGACAGGAATCTTGAAGCGAAGCTATTAACTAATAGGAAGGCAGGAAGAATACGTGGCCGTATTTGATTGGTAGTTCATGTTTACTATAGTTTGTACGAAGACTCTTTAATAAGCAACGCTGAAATCACGCGCTTGTAACAGACGTCACTTCAGTTAACTTTTTTTGGTTTAGCGGAAAAGGTTTGATTGTGAATTTCAAAGACATGGGAAATAAAAATAAAATATGAGAACAACCAATCTGATTTAAAATCATAGATGTCGCAGGTGGGGTTTTATTCCCTTTCTCCGGACAGGATCGAGCCTCGAGCCCCATTATACATGCATGTCATTTCTTAGTACATTACTGGTTTATTGAACTTGAATTATATTATTTAATGGATTTAAGAATTAACTATGGTACTTGTAAATTAATTTGAATATCCAATTATATAAAAAAATCATAAATATCAAATTTTGATTTGATAGATTAATATATTTTTGTCTCGATTAGGAGTTTATCCCATGTTGAATTTGTTTTCTAGTCAATTTTGAAATTAAGTTATCTCCCTGGATTTGTTTTCGAATCAATTTGAAAATTAATTTGATTAATTTTATATGACTTGAATACACAATTAGAAAAATAAGAGAAAATATAAGTGTAAGTAAGTGTGGAGTTTGACATAATCATTACATGTTCTTACTTGGAAATTTAGAGTATTTATAGATCTTGGCCACATCAAACTACTTCAAAAGTTGCATGAGAACTGTTTCGTGAAAGTATCGGGGCTTATCATTGGATATAGTGTTTACCATTGGATATAGTGATTTGCACTGTCATTGATGAAAAGGTTGATAAATATAAATGACATTATGGCTATAAAAAGCTATTGGTTTGGTCTAGAAAAGAAGTGTCTGATTTGCATAGGATGTGGCATGTCTTGCCCTGCAATCAATAGCAAGAAATGGGGTGTCATCCTGAGCAAAAATCAACACTTTCTGAGAATTTATCAATAGATGCGTAGAAAAGTTTGTGTATGTGTTGCCTAGAATTTATAAATATTCATTTCATTTTTTATTCAAAATTGGTTTTCATTCTTTTCTTTTTTTGATCAAGTACCTCGTTATTTTCTTCATTAGTTTTATATATCATATTTGGTTCTGATTGTTTTGATTATTATATATCTTATTTTTTATTGATTTTTTTAATTTCATCTCTTATTATTTGATTTCATTTAAATTTTATTTCAAATTCGATCCTAATTATTATGAAATGGTTTTCAATTTCATCTTTTGACATTTAATTTAATTCTATGTCAAATTCTTCCCAGTTATGTTTCTTTTTATTTGAATCCCTTTTGAATTGCTTTTTTTCTCAACTCGATCTCTCGTATTTTTTATTGAGAAATTTGTTTTGTTGTTTTTAGGGTCTATCTTTCATGAGGTGAGCTACATGTTTTGAATGTGAACACGAGTTGATTTTCATATTTAGTATTTAAAAAAAATATTATGTTGATCATTTAAAATTTAATTTATTAAGAAATTATCTTCTTCTCGGCTTTTTTAATTTTAGATTTTTATTTTTTAATATTGGATTGTATGATGATCGAGAAGTTTCTATTCTTTCCTTCTAAAAACATTAACGTATTATTGATTATTGCCTCTTGCCCATGTAAAACTGTGTGAATCATGCATTTTGGCATATTTTTTTGCCTCTTTTCTGAGTTGAGTTGAAGTGTTCCTTTGAAAATATAAACACAGATTGTTCTCTCAAATTATCCGCTCTGTTCCTGGACTTGGATTTGCAGAGCTGTGTGAAATAAATATAAAATAATGAAGCATCCACGTCCTCATTTGCAGACAGTAAGGTTCCGTCAATTCTGGGTGAAGCTGCTGAGAATCGCCACGTAGCTGAAGCCGTCCCAGGTCAAAGTCAGTTTCTGATAGTTTCTTTCTCATCCTCGGCTATACCCTTTTGTTGTTTCTGTTACCTAATTGTTCAGATTGACATGTAATTATCATTTTAAAAAATAAGATTTTTTTGCTGGAAGTTCAATCTCATTTGCTCAAGAGACTACGCATCAGGGTTGTTGATATTGTTTTGTTTCGATTGGAATGTTCCGTGCTATTAAAAAACTCAAAATAAAAGATATTGTTTTTGTCTAAGATTTTATTCGGTTTGTTACGTAAATTTCGGTCTGAATGTCTCGGTACCGTTCTAGGTGTGCCATTCCGGCTTTAAAATCTTTTTTATTTTGATTATGTTTATTTGACTTTGTGTTTATATTGTACAATTTAAAGTTAATTTATCTTGAATTCTAATTATGCTTGTTAAATTAATATTTTATTTTTTTCATATATAATTAATTAATTTTATATAAACAAGTATAACCTGAAACGGTATGTCGAAATGCTTCAAAACCAAAACGCTTTCAAAAACTGGAATGACAACCGGAATGGTATTGACAACCTCCAAACCAAAACGTTCCAGTATTCAATAAAAAAATTAGAAAGACGATCGAAATGATATTGACAACCTGTGCATGGTATTCTGTTCGGGTCCTCTAAAATCCAAACAAGCTTCCTTTTGTGGGACCGGGCCATAATTCTTTGGGCTTAAGTCTATATATATTTCCCTGGTATGACTGGGCCTGGATCCTTTGTACTTGGACTCTAAGCATCATACAGACAGACCACCTTGGAAGATTTTCCTCGACAGAGAATCAAACTGGTTTTCAACTGTTTCACACCATTTTCCCTTCTAGTTCTGGAGAGAAGAGTGAACGAGTGAAAGACGCAGCAAGGAGACCCGTATAATCCCCCCGCCATTTCTCATCATTTCAACTCCAAAATCAAAACCCTAAAAGATTCAGAAAAAAATGTATTTAACATTAAACAACAAAAACATGAATTACCTTCTTTAGCATTAAACCCAAAATCAAGACCCGTATTTCCCTTCTTTTATCATCTCCCTTCTTTTATCATCTAAAGCTCTTGATCATTGTCAGGTATTTTTCTTCAATCCAACATTAAACAACAAAAACTTGAATTACCATTTAGCATAAAGTTGTACAGAATTTCTGGACAAATTTAAGTTGATAAGTGGTATAATTATTGGGTGCTTGTTGCCAAAGCCTGGTTCGGGTTATACCCGCGTAATACGGTTCGAGGCAGGCTCTTCCATCAAAACGAGAACTCGCGCCTGTCTGGATGGGTTAATTAGGACAATGCTATCTGCCTTCGCGTCTGTCCTTTCTCCATTCCCATGGCTTCTCAGGATTTGGTGAAGCCCATAACCCTACTCGCTTTGCTCGAGCCTCCTTTTCCCACTAGTAAGATGCAACAAGTTACAATAATTACAATAATTAGGTTCAGAAACCACTAGTAAGATGCAACAAGTTACAATAATTAGGTTCAGAAAGTGTCAGAACTATTTTAAGAAGTTAGGTGGATCTAATGATCTAACTGTATTTTTCACCAACATCCCTTTACTGGGAAGGAATCGCTGGCTATTAAAATCTTGATGATATGTTAAAAAATTTATCCCTGCTAGGTGAGGTTTCAATCTTATTATATTCACTAATGCAAAGGTGTGTACAGTTTCCAGTGCGGGAGTAAGCTAAGAACAATGGGCACTTACTGTTTCTAGTTCCCAGCGTTGATCATATGCAGTATAATGCCATGCAAGCCCCTTCTTGAGCATTATCTCCTATTATACACACAGAATTTAGAAATCCCATACACCACTAATAAATCAGAAAGACCAATTCAAGAAAATGGAGACACCACCTGTACAAATATTCCATTGGAATATATATCACCTACACAGCGGCCATAACGGTCTTCTCCATAAACAAAGATTCTCAAACACTTTCCCTGAACAAGATTAGCAAGCTCCTCTTTCGCCTCTTTCCCGTATGGCATTGCACTCTCAGGTGCATCTATGCCCCTATATAGTTTCCACTCCAGAGACATTAACCTCTTATGCGATAAGGAATCTTACAGGGAGTAGATTTTACCTTAATTGAATGCGATACTTTCGAGCAAGAATCTCATCATTTTGAATATTTATTACCCTGCACGCAGAAGAGTTTACAAAGCAATTGTTTGAAAGGAATTTGCCTCCCGAATGTTCATTAAACAAAATTCATGCAGCAGAAATCAGATAACCAACCGATATCCTGCTTCAATAATTTTTTTATGAAGCGCATCTGCCCTCCCATAGTTCCTCTCTGCACGAGCTTTAGATCTCTGGACAGTAGCCATCTGAACCTCCCCTGGAACACAAGATGACTCCCTGGGGCTGGTCGTGCTAACATAAACTGTAATGGTGTCTCCATCAGGTATGGCTTTAGCATCCACCTGGGTTAATTAATTCTCATGAAACCCATTCTCAAAAATAAATTGATTGCAAGTAAATTTAAAGTTTGAGCAAGGGCTATTGCTATGATTAACTGGTAGAGTTTGCATCTCAAACTTGACCCCGTCAGGCAATGATGTTGGGATCCCAGCAGAAACTTGAACAAGTTGGAGACAATAGAAAGCCAATAAACCCTGCAAGTTAAATAGGAGCAATGATTTTGTATTAAACCAACGCTTATATAGCAAACATTTTGCACTTGAACAAATCTAATGCTATGGTAGATGGTTTTCAATTCGTACCTCAACATCTGCCTTTTGGTGTCTCTTCAAGGTCTGAATAACCAGCCTGGCAGCTTCTTCGGGAGCTTTTGGTGGGGGTTTTGCTTCTTTCCAGGCCTCCAACAACTTTCTATACCTTCATAAAAGTCCATAATTTGTACTAACAACATATTACTAAATGCTTTTAACTTTGCAATCACACAACCTACAGAGAATTAGGGGTTGTGGTGTGATTATTACCAGTTAGATTGAGCCTTCTTGGATGAAACCACATGCTTACTAAGTCCTTCTGGGACCTGAAGAAAATACAAGCAAAAGACACTCTAAACTCTAAAGATCATAAAAATAAGGGAAATCATTGCGTAGTAAAAAAAGAAGTTCCATGATCACTCAGATTGATCATGATCAAGAATTTAGTTTCACCATAAGAAAAGTCAACCATCAACAGAGCCAGAATTTCAGGCAATAAAAAATACCTGAGAGGTGATTTCAAAGTGAAACAAGTCATGGGCAAGAGCTGAAACACCAGCTGTGGCTGCTGATACACCGTGCGGTCCCAATGAATCGGAGTCCCCTGCTGCTGCTGGTTTGCAACAATGTCCATGTAGGAATCTCAGGGCATTTCCCATTTTCAATTTGTTTTCTATTAATAGAGAAGCTTTGATCTGTCAAGCAAGAAAGAAGAAGGTTTCCCTTGAACTTTTTCGCTGAGAAGGAGAGGGGGTAGGAGAATGATTTACGTGCTTGTAATAGGAAAGTAGACTTTTGGGCAGGAATCTTGAGCGAAGCAGTTAACTAATGGGAAGGAAGGAGGAATACGTGGTCGTATTTGATTGGTATTTCCTGTTACCTTTTTTTGGTTTAGTGGGAAAAGGTTTGACTGTTACCCTCTGATTTAAAATCATAGCTGTCGAATTTTGATTTGATAGATTGATCTATTTTTATCTCGATTTGGAGTTTATCCCATGTTGGATTTGTTTTTGAGTCAATTTGGAAATTGAGTTCTCTCGGTGGATTTGTTTTCGAATTAATTTGATTACACAATTAGAAAAATAAGAGAAATTATAGGCAAGTGCGGAGTTTGACAAGATCATGGCATGTTTTTACTTGGAAATTTAGAGTATTTATACATTTTTGCCGTATCAAACCACTTCAAAAGTTGCATGGGAACTGTTCCGAGAAAACAGTGGTGCTTATAATTGGATATAGTGATTTGCATTGTCATTGATGAAGAGGTTAATAAATATTAATGATAGCGTAGCTATAAAAAGCTATTGGTCGAGAAAAGAGATGTCTGATTTGCATAGAACATGGCATGTCTAGCAAGGAATGTGGTGTATACCATTCAGCGTTTAATTTAGAAGGTCCGATCATTACAAAAAAAGACATTTAACGAGAATTTATCAAAAGATACATAGAAAAGTTTGTGTATGTGTTGCATCGCGTTCTAACTCCTCATAAATAAATAGAAGGTTCAAAGTATAATTCATGTGGCAAGAAGTCAAAATATACGAGGGAGAGTGAGTGGCTAAGATAAAAATACAATAGTGAGGAGGATAGAATTTTGTCCATCAAAGGAGGTGGACTGATTCAGATGGACACAAAACTATTTGAGGAATCAGCCCGATAGATCTTGATCGACCCGAAAGGCTGGCCCCAAACCCTTGAGACTCTAAATCAAACCATATAAAATCAAACCATTTCAATCAAGTCAACATTTCAATCATAGTTGTCAACATCATTCCGACCATTCAATCATAGTTATTAATATCGTTTATAATTGTCAATATCGTTCAGACCGGAACGGAATGTAATTAACAACTATATTTCAATCCCGAATCGAAAAACTCTTAAATTTAAAATAATCATAAACACTAAAATATCCAACTACTAAACACGAACAATAAACACATAATATAAATATTTTAATGACACGGAGAAAAAATAGGATCAAAAGAGAGCACGTCTAACGGTGGAGGAGTCACCATATTCATGGGTAAATATAGATCGTTTGATAGAGCGAGTTATGAGAAGAGGAGAGGCAAAGGTAGGATCTTTTTTCACGGGTGGCTAGAAGATATGTGTTTGGCATTGCTTTTGCGATTGCGAATGAAAAAACAGTTTTAAAAAAGCGTTTTTAGTGTGTTGCAAAATAAGCAGTTAAGTGTTTGGTTAAAACTGTGGTTGAGTTGAAGGTTGGAAAAAACAGTTTTGGTGTTTGGTTATTAAAATTTTCATATTGCTTTTAACTTGTGAAATTATTTTAAAGGGTATGTGTATATATACATATATATATTGTAAAATTTATTTATTATAATAATATAATGTAATTAATAATTAATGAAAAAACAATAAAATGACTAATAGATTAATTATTTTTTAAATTTTGTAGATTAATAATCATAACAATAAAATGTATTATTATTATTTTAAATCGACTAATAGATTAATTTTATACAAAATTAATAGATTATTATTATACAAAATTATAATTATGTAATTATAATTTCAGTATATTAAATTTTTATGTAATTTTTTCATATATAAATTTATTATATATATATATATAACTTCTAAAAACGCATTTAAAATGATAATAAAGGATAAAATTAAAAATAAATATTATAAATTAAGATAAAATAGTAACTCAATTCAATTGAGGTTAATTGTCAAAATGAAGAGAATAAAAACAAATTGTAACGAATTATAAAATCTAACATTCATTAAAAGGATAAAATTAACTCACAATTTTTTATTTATTTTTAAAGAATAAAATATATAACACCGTGGTCTTTCATTTTTGAGTGCTAGTGTGAAATGACAAGGATTCAAGTATATCATAATGGAAGAATAACAATTTCCAAGACACGGGCAAGAGACAAAGCGATTGGCACCTTTATTAATCGCAGTTATAATCGCAGATGGTGTGTTTACAAATCAGCAAGAAATAAATATCAAAAATTAGCTTTTTCCAAACACCGTTTAAGTTAAAAAGTGTGGCAAGGCTATTGCTAGAGAGAAAAGGAGAAGAAATGGTATTTTGAGCTTGAAAATTGCTTTTGTGATTAACTTGCTGAACTATGAGGTCGCAATGTAACCAGCTCGCTTTTGTGATTAACTTGCTGAACTATGAGGTCGCAATGTAACCAGCTCTGTCGGAGCAGCAAATTTGCAAAGATTATCAGCTATTTCCATGAAGAATTTCAGCTTACCTTCGATACATCAAAATCAAAGGGTTCAAAACCAACATGGGGGACTGACGTCGCTTCATTTGCAGTGCTTGTGTGGATGGCATATTCAATTAATTAACTTACTCTGAGCCCCAGCAACCCACTAAAGCAATTATGTATTAGCTTGTCGTTTTCCAGTCGAAGGGAGGGCAAATCATTTCATTCCAGTTTTCTCGTCTTCCATTAATTAATAAAAAATTATGCTCGATGCGATGCGATGCAATTTCTTTTGATTAATTAGCTCTGCTAGTTGTTTATAATTTAAATTACCCACCAAATAATGCCAAAGCCCTATTAGAAATTTAGAATCACATCAAATTTATCCTCCGTCCAAGGCCATCCAAGCTCAAAACAAAGAGAAGAAACTGGGTTTAATCAAATGCTTATGATTTCATTTGCTTTATTGTTCCTGAAAAAAGCTAAGATTCTACACGAAAACATGAAAAAGCCAGATGACAGAGACAAGCAGTACCGAATTCAATGTCTAAGAGTGATTCTGTACAAAACAACTAACTGGGTTATCCTCAAACTTGCCGAGTCACACAACTCTACTTCGGTTGCTGAATCGTCCGTGGACTCAGCTTCACACTCACTATCTTGGGTGCCTTCTCCAAATACCTTGGTGCCTGAGCACGATCAACTCGACCATTTTTCCACTTCATCACTTCAAGCGAAACCAATTCCTTATTGCATCCCTTCACCTTCTCCTCCTCCTCCTCCCCTGCAACAAAAAGAGAAACACGAGTTAGACTTGGTGACTCGAGCGAGATACCAAGGAAATTTTTATTTCAAGGAAGGCACACACTTACCTTTGATGGTGTCGTAAATCGGGTCATCGAAGAAGAGAGATTGGAGATCGTCGGGGAGGTCAGAATCGTAAATATCAGAGAATGGAGGGTCAGATTCGGGATCATGGAAACATTCCTGGAGCCAGTAGTCTCGGAAACAAGGGGAGGATTGGACAAGGGTCCACCATTGGTCGGAAAAATCCTCCACCGTTCGATATGAGAGCGGTAAAAACAGTGGGGCGTTGGGATCTAACATTGATGCTGGTCTGTGAGACATAATCTCCATTGCCAATTGAAATCAAGCTGAGAAAGAGAGAGATAGAGAGAGAGATGGATCCAGAGAGGAGCGGATAAGGATAAGAATACTTTTAGAAAACCATGGTGTTTATATACAAGGTCGGGTATTAAATGGCCTTTCTTTCGTACTCCAATTGCAGAAATGCCATTGTTTTAGAATATATTCATTTTTTTGTATATTAAAAATTACTTCTTTTAAAATCAAAATATTATTATGCAAAATCTTTCTTTTAAAATCCGCTTTGGTTTGGCATGTAAAATATACCCTAAAATGCCATTACACTCAAAACATAAATATAAAATATTTAATGTAGTTTTTATCAATAAAAGCATAATTTCTTAAATATTATTAACTCAATGACAAAAAAAAAGTAGTTTGATTAAATGATTTATTTTGAATCTCACAAATCATTTTCAAGACAGGATCATGGCAAGAAATATTTTGTATTTGGTGAAATCTAGTTATTAAAAACATTATCTAAAATAAAAAGCTATTTACGCGTTTTTAAGAGACAGCAGAATTTATCCGTTGCGGGCGGGGTCAATAAAGACAAAAGCCAGAAAGATAAAGTGGTTGGGGCATGGCCCCTGGACCCAGAGCTACTGGGACCCCCGAAGAAAGAAAAAGAAAAATATCCGCTTCTTAAGAGCCACGTGCAACTCTTCCGCCTTTGTTTTCCTCTTATCCGCGGAGTAGATAACACGTCATTGCTCTGATCCTGTGTGCTTTGATTTACGAGGGTGGTTTTGGAGTTGTCTTTTTATTTTATTTTAACATTTTTAAATAATTTTAAAATACAGAAAAAAATATATTTTTTCGAAAAAACATTAATAAAAACGTTTTTTCCCCCTGTCTTGGACTTCGGGCTGGGGGCAAGGCCCGAGACAAAACGAAAACTGGTTTTGGTAAACCAAGCGATTTCGAAATGAAGAGTCGGTAAGAATATAATTTGAGTATGTTTTTAAAAATATTTTTATTTAAAAATAATAATCAAAATCCTCTCCCTCTCGATTTCAAGTTTCTTCGTTTATTTTTATTTTTTGGTTAGCTGCTATCTTTTTTTCTTTTTAGTTTAGACCTGACAGGGAATTGAAAGGAAACATTTCTAAACTAAAAAAAATAAAAGTATGAAACTTTTTTTCTCTTAAAATAAAGGAATAGATTATGAACTCTAGAAATTGCGAGTTTGTTGCTGTTTAAAAATTCATTATTTATCTTTTCATAGATTACCGTGAATAAACTGGGCAAAAATTACTGTTTAACCTTGTGCTGGTAACCCAATCCAATCTATAAAATCCCATAAAAACGACATTTGAGTTTCCCTTGGAAGAAAATCCCTGAGCTTTTAAGTTTATATGTAGTCAAATAGACAGAAGAACAAAACAAACTGCCTAAGAATCATGCCATTCATTTCTCTGGAGAAATAATTTCAATCTATATTTCTGATTTTATTGCATAGATTCAAATTTAGTGCAGTCGATATTCAACATGAAGCTAAATCTAGTGTGCCTCCGCCATGTTTGCCAAAATTTCAAAGAATTATACTGAACAAATTACATTAGGGCCATGGAAGAGGTGTATGATTGAGATCTATTCCTTTCAGTTCTCTCAGCAGCTCAGGAAGAAAGCTTTACAAAATAGTGCAAAAATATGAAAGTAGACTTGTCACATCATTGGTTGTTGATTTCATCAATATTGGTATCTTCCAAGGTATTACATCCAATGGCAGCATTACTAGGAGAATCCAGTGTCTGATAAGAGGGTGGTTCACTCTTCTGACTTTGCAGTCCTGAAAAGCGTGCAAGATCGATCCATTGCTGTAGGAATTAAGGCAAAAGACAAGGTCAAATTCATGCTAAAAAAGAGAAAAACACTGGAATGCAATGCCATTGTTGATTTTGATGGTCTGAATGCCATTGTTGATATGGGAGTAGATACTGATGAAGGAAACCACCCCAAATGCAACTCCTCCACACTTTGATACCAATGAAATAAATCTTTTTTTTATACAATGAATCCACACACCCCGGAAAGCACACTTTGTGGGCCCAGGTGAGTGAATAAAACTCTGGCTGTCCCAGGCTCTTACAAGAAGTGCACACCATGGCTTGAACTCAAGACCTGCTGTGCATCTTTCAAGTCTTTTACCGCCATGCCACACCCCTTGGGGACACCAATGAAATAAATCCCCTTAGTTTATCAAGGGTTTACCATTTTTGCAGAAGCCTTTCTCTTCAGATAAGTACATGCAAATGCTTAGTATCTTTGACTACATGATTTCAAAGAGATGCATGACTTAAAAGATCTTTCGAAGAAGTAAATATAGTTTTTACACTTGTAGTGAATGAGTAAGATTCTAACCTGAGTTCCCCAATAGGAGTTAATTGTCCGAACAATAAATGACAGCATATTTACAAGAAGAGTCTGAGAAGAAAATTCATCAGAGATTCGATGCTCAACTATTCCAGCAATTATCTGCAGTAACCAGGAAAAAGAAAAGGCTCAGTCAAAGTAATTTACCAAATCCTACTGAAATCAGCTATGGAAATACCGTGTGCATGTTTTTTTCAATCTTCTAAATAGAGACAGTTATAAGCCTGTAATACTAAGCCTACATTGCTTCCCTTATAAAAGTAGCAAAGCAAGGATTATGGAAGCTGGGAGCTCGATGTTTGCAGGAGTGCTGCCCCATTTGTTTAGTTCAATATATCATATTGACCAATGATATAACAGACCATGCTTTTCAAGGACTATGTAAATTTCAGAATGAAGGTGTAGCACTAAATCCAATTTATATGCTAATAGCACGCATTTAAGAACATACAGCCTTTGTTTAAGCAATTGTACAGATACAGGTTCTAAAAAATCTATGTATGCCCATTAACCTAGAAGCCATTGCAGATTCAGACTCTGGAAGGTGATGATGGAAATTGAGAGAAACCTGGATATCGACTCACATGAACTATTAATATGTCGTTCAAAACAACAGTTGAAATTCAGCATACTCTACTGGTAGCTCTCAACTTGCAGTGAGATTACAAAGATAATGATGAAACCGTTTGAAAAAAGAATAAAAGAAAAATCACTTCTTTGTTCTACAAATCCTGGCAACAGGATTTCCAAGCAGGCCAAAAGTTATCAGCCACCACCCATTAACAGATTATTGACAGAACAGAGTTACACAATCCATTCTTTCCAGGGTCATATTCCTCGTATACAGCCATATTCACATGCTCTTCCCAACAGGAAGGAAGCCAGATATTCAAGGAGCTTTTGCCATCATACTATTTATCTGGACCTTATTGTGGGAACAACAATAAATAATCCATGCCCAAGTAACTTGTCAGATAATTTGCAATTCAAAATAATTAATTAGCAGTCCCATTTTCACAGCAACAAGTAACCCTACCTGGTACCGCAGATTGGCTGATGTTCCAAGAAAGCCTCCATAGATAGCTGCTGTTTTGAGTATTGGTGATCTTTTAGTTCGATGATTAGTAACCAATGCTGGATTGATGATTTTGCGAATTGTATACAAAAGATTTGAGGCAGCAACAGCCCCAATACTGGAAATAAATCCAACACTTGAAAGTTTCACACCACCAACAATGACAGATGCGACTCTGTGACTGATATTCCAGTCCTTCCCTACAAGTTTCTTTTGAAATGCATTATCTGGGATGGACTTAAGGAGACCATTTAAAGCGTCCACACTGTCAGGGACAGCATTGTCATCAGCATAAGAAAGGAATGACAAAGTTGGGGCAGGAAGCCACACCGTAAAAAAATCAACAACTATTCCCCTGACAGTATCTGTAATTACATAGTCAAGCTCTTCAAAGAAATTTTCTTTTCGCCTCTCATACTGTGCTAAGAGAGTAGTGGTGATTGAGATTGCCTCTTCTATAGCTAATCTATGCAAGAATTTGGGATCTGCCAACAGCCTTTCCCTGAAACCCTGCACTTCAACGAGCTATGGTCAAGTGAGTACCAGCAACATTACCTTCCCTGACATCAATTGGTATACTAGGCAGTATCCCACATCAAGCAAATGATAATGTCGAGAAGCTTTACAGTAGAATGACAAAATTTTAATGAGAAAAGTTTTTGCTGCCAGAGAGAGAATACCTGGAAACGATGAGTGAGTTCCTTAATTATAGGATATTGCTCCAGATCAAAGAAATTCTGCAGTACTTCTGGCGATACCAAACCAAGGTCAAGTCCTTTTTGAAGGTCCTGGTAATAGCAGCATATTATTTCATGAAATAAAAGGAAAGGAATGTCATTGAGGAGATAGCAATTTAGTGAGAAAAATTATGATTGGAAAATAATGGTAACTTGCAAACTCAGCAAAGTAACCACATTTTTGCACCTGTCTTCTGTCCTATAGTTGTTATTTCAAGAACAAAACAGGAAAAATACAGTTCTTATACTGCACCCTTCAGCTTACCTGAGGCAGGGCATCTCGCCTCCTACCAGCCGCATTCATCACTCGAGCAATTTCAGCACGATCAAAGCAGTTCCGATTGCAAGGTCTGGCAGCAGAGTACCACAAGAAATCACTGACAGGGACTTCTCCCTCTCTTCGTATGAACTGTCGTTCAGGATCAAGTAATATAACAACTTGGTTTTTCTTCTGTGTCTTCTTTGAAATTCTTGCAGGCAAACCTGTCCCTCTGGATCCATACATTACATGGTTTGCACCTGTCACCACTACTAGCAAACCATTGGCTCCTCCATCTATAACTGCTTGCAAAATAATTTGAGACATTGTGTGATCCTCGACTACTCTTGCTTGAGTAGATAAGTACGAGCTAGGTCCAAAAGGAACAGATTGCTTTGGATCATCAGTTGATCTACGTGAGATTGATGAGAATCCTGAGATGAAGCCCGAACCAGCTGGAGGAGCATACAGTTTACGATCAGCCTTAGAAAGCCCATTAATACCTTCGGCTTGGACGGTCCTCAGAACCTATTCATACCACAAGGATCAATAAATCCATAGCAATTTATCATTTCACACTATGAAGGATATATAAACTAACAAACTAATCTTAGTGAAACAAAAGAACTTCAATATGAAAGAAGAAGAATAACCAAAAAGTTTACTGCTTAAATATAAAACACCCCCCACAAATCCTGAAATAAAAACCTGATAATACACTCAAAAAATAGGCATTGCAACTATTGTCCGGATTTTAGGCACATAAGTGATTTTACCCTAGCATCATAAAAATCGCAACTTCTTCCAATGTTATACTATAGCTAACAAATGAACCAACCAACCAAACAAATTATCTTTCCTTTAATACAGATGATCCATAAATCCAGGAAACACAAGCTGTCACCCTAGTAATCATTAACTGATGTGTTAAAACATGCAGATAGTGCAGATAGCATTATTGAACATTTTCATGGATATACAAAAGAAGCAATTTCATTTTACCTTAAGCGGAATACCACAAGCAACAATTCTAATTCCATTATCACGACAATAACTCAATAAAGGCTCATACTCCTGCCATCGTTGCGGCGGCCAATGCGTCATGTAACCCTTCAATGTCTCTCCATCTAAACTGCCACCAAATTTCACAAACATCAACATGAATAATCTATTATTAGTTTCTCAGAATAATGTTTATACAATTATTGGTGAAAACAAGAAAATACACCACCTTTTATCCAAATACTGATCTAGCAGGCTCTGCGAGTCACAAGGGAAAGCTTCCATGGCAAGAGAAATTGATTTCTCCCTCTCATCGCACCGTTTTTTCAGATTCTTAACAATCTCAAGCTCCAATTCTTTATCATCTTTTATAGGCACCTGCTCAGCTTCTCCTAAATACACAATCCTACCATTCATCATCTTCTCCCACACTCTTCGTTTATCCTTCCCGACAGCCATCGGCTCCCCGATCACCGTCGCGTCATAAATCCTCGAGCTTATCACCTCCTCCGCCTTCTTCTCCTCCGCCACCACCACCGGCGGCGGAGGCGGCGGAGCAGAGTCCGGCTCTTTGTTGGCTACCTCGGCTTTGGAGGGGGAGGGTTGGAGAATTGAAACGCCGAGAACGAGGAGAGGAGTGAGCAACACCTGGCGGCGTCTGGCGGCGGGTTGAGTTTGACTGGAGCATGGAGAATCGGGGACGCTGAGGTGGCAGCGGTGTGCGAGGGGAACTGTTTTGGAGGGGAAGTGGCGGCGGAGAGGTGGTGAAGGTGGAGTGGAGGGACAAGTATACGGTGGTGGTGGTGTAGAGGTAAGAAGTCGTTGCATGTGGGACCTCATCTTTTTTTTTTGCAACGGTAGTAACTGTGGCGTGGTGACACACGGTTAGGGCGTGTGTGAGGTAGAGACTTGGTACACTGAAATATGGTATTGTAGAGTAGCAGCAGTGTGGATTTGTGTTCAGTATGTGGAGGGAAAAACAACATTTTGTGACCTGGAAGTGACGTGTAATTGTTTTTTTTTAAAAAAAAAACTTATAAAATTGTTTTCTGAGGTGCGGAAAATTAGAAATTTAGGATACGTGGCTATAAATGGGTTCGTGGTGTCTCAGTGTGGACCACGGGTGTCTCGTGTGGTTAGGGTTGGGGGTGACGGTGTTGATAAAAAAAACAGAGTTTGTGGCATTAGAATCAACATTTGTAAAAGAATTTCTATTTTCTATTTGAAATTGGTTTTTTTAGTGTTTTTTTTGGATTGTTTATAGTTATAAATGTTAAGAATAATTTTAAAAATATAATATTTCAATACATTTCTAAATAAAAAACACTTTAAAAATAATATTTACAACACTTCCAAACATGTGATAGTATCCCAAACACATGGCATGTTTTTGTTGGGTATAATTTGGCGAAAACTACATAAAAAATTCGGTATAAATAACGAATGATCTTCACTACTGCATGGTGATTCCGTAGCAATGGCATTTTCTTAAGCTTATATAACAGTTTATTTGAGCTCGAAATCCATGTACTTATCTGAAATACCTTTAATACATTGACGGTATGCAAGGGCATGAGGAGCATAAAAACCAAGATGATGAATTGCCTGGGGAGAAATAGACATTAAATTGTTTGTCACCGAAGAACAACATTATATATTACTGAAAGTTTTGTAGAAAATGATCCCGAAGATTTTTCATCGATACACCACAAACAAAAGGCATGCATTGCTCGACAGAAATACAAAAGACAATCTAATACACAAACAATCCTAGAACGCTCAACCAGTTATTCCTATATCAATGTAACTGACCAAAAAGCCAAGTAAAATTACCATAAAAACATGAATGTCTTCTGATAGCCAGCACATGATGGAAAAGACCCAATGAAATGCCGAAAATAATATGCAACCCTTTAGAGCTTCCCAGGAATTGCATCGAGGTTACCAGAGGCAGCATGGTCAATGTTGATACCATGAAATGATGGCAAGACAGCTATAAGAGGGTCTCCATACCCAACCGCATCTGTATTATATACCAAACTACGATGATCAGTTTCTCAAAAACACAACAAAATAGACAAGATAAATTTATTCACGGCCAGATAATATATCAATCCTGTAACTGAAGTCGTTTATAATTCACCAACATCAATGCCTATTACCAATTTCAATATTTTCATTGCACTGACTTAATGATTTTTTTATGCCACAACTGTAAATTCTAAGGCAATGTCAAGGAATTTCTCAAAAAATATTTTTATTGAACAAGGGCCTTGTTCTCTACTGTCATTGCCAGGCATAATTAGCCACCGAATAATAAGGTCAATAGAAGCAACTGGTCCAAACCCCACCAAAATGAACCCTGTTGCTTCAGAAGTCAAGATAAGCAGCAAAGACCTCATATCAGCACCACCGTTAAAAGAAAAGGAAGAGTGGAGTTCAATGAAGAAAACTTTGCTTGACAAAAGTATTCCAAGACCAAAATGCAACAATATGTTTAGACAGCAAGACATCTATTTAGATTCATAATCAAGTGAACCCTTCCCCCTTCACATTTTCCCTATCAAGTAGTTAAAAATGCATATCACATGTTTGAGCCTCAGAGGAAAACGTAAAACTCTGTATGAATCACATATAACTTGCATTTAATCACATATCACTCACAAAATAAGCACAAAAGCATCAGAAAAATGCGAGTGGATATTTATGTTAGAAGTGCTTTGTAGATAGAATGATGCTTTGGTTTTTTTATTCCCCCTTTCCTTTGGCATATCTGTCTGCATGTTGCACTCTTGTTGACCACTTTTTTTCTTCACATATAACTTGCATTTAATCACATATCACACACATATTGAATGATCCCATATCCAGCTAATTTTTATCAAAAACTCATATCCCATTCATTTCACTTCAAGCGTCTTTATAGTCTGAAGTTGCCTGCAATTTTTCAGACCTAATTACTCGTTGGATTAGATACAATAAAACTATAATGACAATTACTTCAACTAATGCTTCCTAGGTGGCACTCATAGCCTGATTTATTCTGAACCATGCTAGACTCCATAAGTAGTGTCTATATGTTCATTATTGTCAGAGAAAAACTGACTTTCAAGTTATTTGAAAAATCAAGAAGCATAAAATCTACAATTGAAATTACAATGGTCGATGCGTTACCTCCATCATTGAAGAGGAGCTTTAGTACTTCTCCCGCCACATCAGACTGTTCAATCATCAACAGCAGCATAAGACATAGCAATCATCAAAGCAAACTCAGGTCTGAAGAAACTAAATAGAAGACTCACCTTGACAGGAAGTTCAGTACCAAATTGATCCAAATATCCTATCACTTGTCCTTCTTTAATCACATCACCCTATAAATTTAAATTTAAAATGTCCAGAATTAAAGAAAGGGCAATAGAAGACAAAGCTATTATCAACATTAATTTGAATATTTGGATCATTTAAATTTACACAACATAGATATCAAGAGTGGATGTGATTAATGTCCCATGATAATGAGGTTCAAAGATATCTTTCCACAAAAGCATTCCTTTAATTGATGGTAAATATGTTCAGCAGAGAAGAAGAAAAAGTTAGTAAATGCCAGGCCACAGTTTTGATGATGGAAAAACTATCTCGATCAAATGAAATTCTGAATTTGAGATCTCCAAATTCAGATCATACAGAAATTCTAGCACATGCAGGTTATTGGGCGTGCTAATCTCATCAACATGGCTATTCTTCTTTAATAGATGAGTGAGCATAAGTTACTTATAAGCAGCACATCAGTAACCGGTAATTACTTCCATGTGAACACAGATGTACCAAGCTTAAAAAATGTCTCATCACCCTGGAACTATCTACAATCAAATAACTTCTATTTACTATATGCTAAATCCTTTTTCTTTTCATTTGGTTTACATAAATCTGATAACGGTTGCCATAACAGATGAAAAAGAAAGGTACCATAAATACAAAACATAAGCTAAGATTGGCCCTCAACCATTAACTCTCACAATTTAACGCTAGCAGATAAAAACTAACACTTAACTGGCAAATGACATTTCTGAAATAAATGAGATTGGGGAATTGAATATAGATAGTTTAGTTGACAAAATTTCCAAAACAGGGTCTGTTGGCAACAGTTCAACAATTCAACAAATACAAAATATCTGAAAGACCAAAGTGGTGCGCCACATCTACCTCTTTACAGATAGGCGGCTGCTTCTTCCCTTTCACTGTTCTGTTCCTTCGGAATGAGCCAACCTAGCCAAAAAAAAAAACATGATCGCATATGTCACCTTAAAGGCTTTGTTCACTAGTGAAGAGGAAATTGGTCTGTTGCTCTTTGGTAACATTACTTACAGTTGGAGAAGCAACTAGAACATATCCACCAGCTCCAGAAGCCTCTAATGCTGCCAACTTAGATGACTTTCCAAAGGAAACATTTGTAAAGGGAGTGGATTTCTCGACAGAGGATTTAGATGGTGATGGCGATGGCGATGGAGAAACAGCTGCTGATATCTCCATTGGAGGAGTTGGAATGGGTGGTGGTGGTGTGGATGATATCAAGGGAGCTTTCGCAGCCCCAACGTTCCGCTTCAGATGCATTTCAAAGTCCCCAACCTATCACAAACAGCAGAGAACCAGTAATGTAATGTATTCAAAAGCTAAAAGCCTGCAAATGGCAAAAAAATCAAGGAAATTGCAGGCATGGAACCTAGTATCACTACTATATTCATTAATGCTGAGGCATTGAAACCTTATTTTTAACAATTAGAGACATTTCTAAGGATGTGGCTGCGCAACAAGAATAGCATTTTGTGAAAGCCAAACAAGCACAATGTGAATCAGGAGCTCACCTTCAGTTTCAGCTCCGCAATCTCTGTCTCATCACAGACCTCTAGTACCAATGCCTTTGATGATTTGAAAAAATAAACAAGGCAGATTCACGTCAGAAGTATGCAAAAAATAATATAGATCAAAATGAGACTTTGAATCAAGCCTTCTTGAGAAAACAAAAGTCACCAGCATGATAAATGATCAAACCATTATAAGTGAAGCACTAGGAGCAGAAAAGACCATGTCCTAAGCATTTCTGTTGATAAGTAGTAGTTATAGTTTGCCAACAACACCCCTCCTCCCCTCCCTCAAACCCAAATCTCAAAAGGAAAGGTAATGTGAAAATCAAATCTTAAACCCTGATGTGCCTGCCAGGGCAAATAGTCAGCAGGGATAATATGAAGCTGTTAGCCTGGTGATTCTGGGAAAGCATTAGTTAATATCAGGGCAAAGTACATTATGACCTTAACAAGTTTATATGCAGTCCATAACCATTCATGTAGTCATTTTTTTCAAGTTGGAAGTCCTGATCCAAATATCCGGCTTCAAATTTCAACAACTTTATAGAGGCAAGTAATTGACTTTTAAGTTGGTTGATTCATTAACTGCATACATTTCTAACACCACAGAGAGAAAGAGAGAGAGAGAGAGCACATTTGATGTCTAGTTTGATTATTATTATTATTATGTTTCCCAGTTTCTCACAAAATGGAGGATTGTTAACTATTATTCAAGCTTTCTCGAGACAAGGGCAACCAGATAAAAATCTTAGAATGCGCCAGAAATCCATAAAATACCATGAATCGTAAAATCAATTCGCATTTATTTGTTATACAATTAGAAGGCGTTAAAAATCATAATCAGATCATCAGAACAACATAAAGTGATTTAAAACAAAAAATTGACATGGTTTGAATATAAGAATCCATATAATACTATAAACACAAGTTAATAGCAACAAAACACGAGAGCAATTAAAACTTCAAAGAGAAACACTCACTTCAAATCCATTCGGAAAAGTTCGCAGAGAATTCTTCTCCAATGACCCTTGTTTATTGCCATCTAATAAACATGCCTCGTCAGTACCAGAAATTTTAAAAAGCCAAGCCAAAAAAAAAGCGCTCAAATAATATATTCACGTATTGCTAGAACATGACTCACCATCACTCTTGGCTATTGTGGGAGCTTCAGATGTTTTTAGACAGGATACTAGTCTTGGATTTCTCTTTGCTGGATAAGATATCAGTTTCCTGCCCCCGGTCAAGCCTTGACCTTGAGTGAGCAAGTTACCTGCAGCAGGAATCTCAAGTATTATATACTTGTAGGTGAAAACAGCAAGATGATTAGTAAAATGAACAAACTAGATAGCAATTTTTGAATTTTTATTTCATTAACATAAGCAAATAATTACAATAGATCTCACTGCTTGCAACCTGATTTGAATCTAATTACAGAGATAAGATGGAGAAAAAAAACAATTATCAGCAAATTAACCAACAAAACACACAAATGCGAGGGTGGAGAGAGCGAGAGAGAGTTACATTGAAAGGATCGAAGAAGAACAGAGGACTCCATTGGAGAAGAAATGAAGAAAGTTTTTTAGTCTTTTGTAACGTGCAAAGAAGAGAAGACAACAATGGCTTTCTATTTAATAAGATCCTTCACAAAATTGTTAGTTCAGTCAGCTTAGCTGAGCGGTTCGATAGAGATGTAGCAAACTGCCTTAGTAATTTCCGCCCACTCTCCTCAGTTTCTCCACCCCTTAACGCTCCCCCGCCCCCAAAAAATAATAAAAAAAAAAATAAAAAACAATTATACAAATTAGCCCCCGAATTCAATATATTATTTTTATTCAGTTTCCACAGTTTAATATTGCTTGATTTCCCCAGATTTTAGAAATGTTTCTCTGGAAATTGATGCCTTACGTGTGCCAGTATTAGCATTATCTTTTCAAGCAAAATTCAAAAACCCGTGCATGATTACAAAAGCGAGGCAAATAAATATACTGATATTAGATAGTTATTTGGGGGTTTTATTTTTCATCAAGTGCGTTTGATCTCTATCAAATCAGTCCCTGAAATATATAATCTTACAATTATACCATAAACTATAGAGGTGTGATCTCCTAAATAAAACTAGTATTTATGTGCTGGAAATTTAGCTGCACTTATGTCGCTATAGGATATAATCATGGTTTCTCTCTAAAATGTATCCATGGTTAGTTAATGGACAATATCATATTGCCACCCTCACAATATGTCCCATGTAATTTTTGTAGTTAGAAAATATTTTTGTAAATTTTGATTATTTTTTATTTTAAATTGATTTTTTATATTTGTTTATATGTATCAATGTAAGAAAATAAATAAATAACAATATTTTCATATATTTTAAATAAAAAAACAAAAAAAACAATACTTGTGTTTCTGTTTTTCTTTTGATCTAAAAAAACCTTATCCACGTGCAAGTTCTTAGAGGATGGAAGACCTTCCCTGCCTCCTCCTGGTTCGGTTGATATTTGGGTGCGCCTTGGAGTTAGGTTCTTCCATTCCATGCCATCCATCCATCCATCATCGCAAGGTAAAAAGGATGGAAGGCCCAAGAAAGAATCAACTTTATTTTCCATCTCGGAGAGAGACCAAAGAGTTAATAATAATTGTTTGGATTTATTTTTAAAAATACATTCAAATAATATTTCTTGATTTTTAAAATTATTTTTCACAAACATTTGCCCCGGCAAAGAACTAAGAGCAAGACTACAAGCACAGTGCATGGAGTTATTATCGAAGCTCATCTAAGCTCTCGATGTCATCATGTCGTGCTCCTTTCCTGAAAAATAACACAGTATGGCAATCTTTCACTGCTTCTCCATCTCATACACAGCCAGTCCATTTCAGACATGCAAATCTCAGACCTTAAGCAAAGTCTCATGTCATTTGTCAACCAGCTATCATTTTCCCAAACTAAAATAAAACACTGACTAGATCTTAAGAAATGATTAATCAGTGATACCACACCCACAAAAGAGGAAGAAAGAATCCGAAGTTAGAAACAATAAGCACGTACTTGAAACTATCAAATTCATCATTACAAGATCAAACCGACATTGCAAATATCAACTATCTGAAAGATCTAATGCTGCATCAAATTTCCAATTCATTCCGATCTACAAAACCCTAATCAAATCTTTTGCAATTGTTATACCAATGAATCTTTTCACTACTAATTGTTCAATCGCCATCAAACACGAGCGACAACAGCAGGAGCAGCCGCAGCCGCTGCAGAAGAGGCGCCGCCGCCAAGGAAAGACAAGAAACCAGCACTGGCAGGTTCTTGGTCATCAAGAAACAAATCATCAGGGACCCTAAACGCACCATGAGCACAAACAAGAGCAAACCCAACCATCAAAGCGGAGATCATGAGCGATCCTACGCTTGTCAAGAAAATAACAGCAATCGTCAAAACAACAAGAATCCCCAGCGTTTCGCGGTCCGCGAATGTACGGCCTAGAATAACCAAAGGCTGATCTGACGGTCGAAAGAGGTAGAGGAAAATCCAAGAGGCAAGGAGTGATAGGAGGACGAGGAGGGAGAGGGGGTGAGAAAGGATGGAAAGAGCGAGTATAAGTGCGAGTAAGGCAATGTAATTGACTTTGAAATAAGAGAGATTTTTTCGGATGCGGGTTGCGGCTTCGGAGATATTGTCGGGCCGGGCCATGGAGGATCGGTCTATAAGCTCGTACCATGGGCGGCGTTGAGAGAAGCCTTGGCGGATGGAAATGGAGAGGCGAGAGAGGAATGCGCGGAAAGCGGGAGTTGCTATCGGGGGTTGGGGATTTGAGATTGGTATTGTAGGAGAAGACATTTTGGCGGCGCGTGAAACTTACTGTGGAAAATGCGTGGTTTTCGCTATGAATCTCAAACTCAAGAGCGAGTGACCCTAGAGGACCATTGCTAATAGCATTCGAGAAGGGAGGGTGAGGGTATTACTGGGTGTATCGATAGGTACGATAACGGAAATTAACTGGGTGGTTTGTCGGTGCCATGGGATTTGATCTGTTCATCTCTAACAAGACCAAAAAACAAATTCTTACACTGATCGATCATCGATGATCCCCTTCGGCCCTGTGTAGGCTAACCATTAACGTGCAGCTGTGCTGGTCTCGTTTTGGGCCTCACCTATGGAAGGCTCCCAGATTTTTCATGGGCTTGAAGTCCTTTTCGCTGAGGCTTTTCCTGGACTCCTGGATCACCCCATATTAACATGATGATGACGGAATATTCAGCCTTGGGCTTTGACCATGGTCTCCCTGTTATCAAAATAGATTGCAAGATTTGAAAGCATGTTCACAAGATAATCAGAAAATTCAATACCTCGGCTATGAAAATCACAGTGCTAAGCAAGGTACAAGCCCATAATATTCTTGGAAATTAAATGAAATATGACTAGCGATCGTGATGGTATAACAACATCTGCAAGTTTTTTTTTATTTCTTTTGGATTTGATCCACATCCAAACTAAAATCTATTTTTTACCCTAAAAAACCAACCTTCTCAACTCCAATCGGATGGGTATTTTCTAAAGTTTGGATACCATTACCTTCCATAGATTAATCAGAGCTAAGCTTGTTTCATAAGACAGCTCAATTCAGATGCCTACCGACCCGACAGGAGAGAATTGCAGTAACGTAACCAATGGACAAGACTCGGTGGCTTGTATTTAAGTGTCAATTAGCAGATCATAATGATGAACTATTCACTCACTGATTAGTAGCACAATCTCACAAAAAAAGCCTCAATTAGTTGCTGTTCGTCAACCGCAATCCTTGACGTGCTGTGGCTGCACCGCGGATCCTGGTTTTCTTGCTTGTGGATTCATCATCGATCGGTGGCAAGCAAGGTAGTGGGCCAACTCGCCCCCATGATTCACAGGCTTAACGTTCACAAAAATTATCTAAATATAATTTTTGGAAATTATGGCACTAAAATATTATAAATCCGCACCCATCTATTCAAAAATGCCAAAGAAAAGGAAAGCGCAGGAACAAGATCTGACCATACACATGGAAATGACTAAAAAAGAAAGCAAACAGCGAAAAAAATATCAAGACAAGGCACCAGAAAACTAGACGACGATGAAACTTTCTGCTGTTCAATCAATTCTTTAATGTTTTGATATCTTCACTAGTCGTGTACTTAGTTTTCTCCAAAGTCAATAACAAACTAACCAACTCATTAATCTATCTTTCATTCTGGTTCACCTATCCAATCCCCATCAATCTCTGCACCAGTCTTCCTCCATGCTTCCATTCAAAGAGATTTATATTCGTTCTTCCCTTGTAGGTTTCTGTAGTAGCCTTTGACTTTGCCAGCTCCCAGTTGACCCAACCTCAACAAACCATGCATACTTTTCCCTTTTCTTTAAGGTGGTTTCTTCCAAGTTCACATCAAAACCTGCTATGTAAGTGTTTATGTGGTAACGTAGTTGATGTTGTTTTTTAAGGTTTTATTTTTATTTTTAAAAAATATTTTTGATATCAACACATCAAAATATCTAAAAATACTAAAAAAATTAAATTAAAATAAAAAAAATAAAACTAAATGTTTTATGAATTTTTTTAAAAACATTTTCCAAAACACCTCCTAAACGCCACAGCGTGACAAGGTCTCTATTGTACTTGATTGGATTGTTGAGCTTGTTGAATCTCCTCCTGTTTTTTTCAATGGTTAGATCCGTTCGGTTCTAATTACTGACAACTTTGTGGGGGAAATAAAATTTTCTTTAAGTCTAGTGGTGGTGATCCTGATAAATAAAAAAATAAAAGTCCAATTCTGAAATCAGTACTGAGTTTTCATTCTTTTCTTCCCCCGAGTAGTTTAACAAAATAAACAGGTAAAGCATGAGGAACGCTTGTGTAAAATAACTTGGCAAGTGTCCCTTCATCTGTACCCCGAAAAAGAAAAAGAAATATCATCAGTGGTCTTCTAGCCAGAATCTCGACCCACCGGTCTCCGACAAACACAATTTCCGGGATATCCATCATTTTCTAACTTTTTCTCTGGCTGTCTTTTAAAAAAGGATTTTTCTCACTTTTGATGAAAGGCGTTGGGTACCTAATAGTTCCCTTTGCTACTAAGGCATTGAGTAATAATCTTAGCGCATGTAGGAGTGGCGACATTTCTCAATCCTTTTTTTATTTCCTATGTCCTCTCGCCTCTCAATCAGCGGCTTGTGGAGGGTAAAAAGGTTCCAAACAGCTATTAAATAATATCAAGTCCTTTATGTAATGTCATAAGATGGTAAAGTGTTGTAATTTGCACATAAAATTTCGATTTCGAATCAGGAAATGCATCTCTTTTAAGAGTCTGGAACAATCAAGATTTTACTTGTTTATCTGAATCCATAAAATACGATTTTCGGAGAGTAGAGTTTCCTCGCATAAAAAACAAAAATAAAATAAAATCAAGTGAATCTCTCTATCCTTACGGAGAAAAAAGAAGTATAACTAATTGAAGATGATGTTATTGACACTGCTTTCCTGGATAAGATATAAACTATCATAATAGAAATACTCAGTCATGTGCTATGCTCCACCAGAATACATTACGTACGTTGCTGAGATGTGATGATTTTAGTCATTTTCCTTTCTGAGATACCCTCTTTTTTTTTGGCTAAAAACATAAAACCAGCCAATAAATATTACATTAAGATTTACTAAAACTATCACAAATTGTTAATGAAACACTCCACCATCGATGACAATTACGACACCAATTTTTAATATAGGAGGGGCTACTTGTATAGTCACGTTAGGAACGTGGAAACTGTACACGTTCACTGATAATGTTGTCAAAAGATCTTGTGGGCAATGGGATTTTTTTATTTTATTTTTCTCTTTCGGCAATACAATATTATCAAATTCGACCACCAACAACAACGACCAACTCCAAGAAGCATCAAGTAGCAGCCAGATTTTTGCTGGAAGATCCTCTATTAACCACCGTCAATCGGAAACAACACGCGATCATAGAAAACATCAGACAAGATAAATAATAGTTGACCGAACATGCATTGACAAATGTGAGTAGATAGACACAGAAATCCATATAAGGTTCCTTTGCTTTTATATCTCTTACCATATCCATCACAAGCTCTACCTAATATCATTTTATCCCAATCTCTTTTTATGCATTTCAAACTTATTGTTGTTAAGAAAGAAATTTTTGGTTAGGGTCAACATATTTCTACAATAAAATCACATTACACCTACTACAAAGGACTTTTACAGTCATTCAGGAAGGAAACTTAATTGGTTCTTCAGTTTTGGTCAGGACTGTTAGAGAATAATGTAAATCATATTATGGGATCTCATTTACAAGCTTAAACTTTTAGATGAGATAGTTTCTTAGTATGGTATTAGAGCCTTGTTAACCTGACGGTCACGAGTTCAAATCTCATCACTCTTATTTTATTTGATAAAAAAAATCAAGCACAAGGCAATGTAGATATGTGCAAGTTTCAAGCCCAAATGACTTTCACTTGAGAGGGTGCGTTAGAGAATAATATAAATCATATTATTGGGTTTCACCTACAAGCTTAAGTTTTTAGATGGAATGGTTTTTTAACATGGTATCAAAGCTTTGTTGACCCAGCGATCACGAGTTCGAATCTCACCACCCCATTCTATTTGATAAAAACCAAGCACAAAGTGATGTAGATCCGTGCAAGTTTCAAGCTCAAAGTACTTTCACTTGAGGGGATGTGTTAGAGTATAATATAATCATATTATGGACCTCACTTACAAGCTTAATTTTTTAGATGAGATACTTCTTAACACAGACATTTAACCTAAACCAGTGGACTTGTGTATAATCCTTGCATGATTACACCTTTTTCAGCCATCCAACGTTTAATCGATGATCATGCATGCTTCTTGACCCCATTATTAATCAGAGGAAATGCTGTGGAGCATGTTGGTGACAACGCACTTACTAATCTAATATCCTGCGTGCACTAGCTATCATTTGTTTTCAAGAAATGCAAAGCAATAATTAGGTCGTGTTTTCAATAAAATTGACCGTTGGACTCAACCATTCCATTTATCTTGTCGTGACATGTAAAAGAAGCGAGCTACAAAACCACTATGATGATTTAATCGTATCTATTAATCAATAACCAAAAGTATCTTTTTATGATTTCTTAGAAATATATTGAAGGATAAATCTAAATCAATTTATAACTCTACGGATAACGACAGGATGGCTTCAAATTTTATGGCCATGTCATGATTTGTAGAAAACAATTGTCTCCGTGACTCATGTGTTCTGGGAGCATACCTTAATTTTTCCTTACATACATAAAGGCCTGAAAAATATTTTAAAAACCCAAAATAAAAGGAGCATCATGGCTGCAAACACCTTTTCTCTACAGGAACTACGTAATGTTTTCATAGACTATTCATCTACTCCTACGTATAATTAGGTCCTCTTCTCAAACACTTCGACACTTCAGTCTAATTGATCTCACGGTTGCTCAAGAAGTATACATTTGTTGATGTTATTAGTCGTGTGCCCCGGTATAAATTTAAGCAATTAAGGAGGTAGTTCCCCTCAATTACGAAACATGCACGTTAATATTTACCGAGTCCTACTAATCACCTTTGCTAAAAGGGAAATGAAAAGACAATTTAAGAGGAAACGAACCCGATGTATGTTGACAATTGCATCTTTTAATGTAAAAGCATCTGCGGGCCAACACCGATCGACGTATGGGGAGTAGGTATAGTTTCTGTTTGGAGTTGGATTGAAAAGAATATGCTTGACCATTACGTGCTTTGTTGCCATTGTATCGAATGTACGTTATACTCGACCATGGGGGATATATAAATCATATTATATATTTTCACTGAATAGTTTAATTTTTAGATAAAATAATCTTTTAACATGATATCAGAATATTATTAACTCAGCACAAGATAGTATAAATATGTACAAGTTTCAAATCTAAATAAAAAAATTTCATTTGAAATGATATATTAAAAAATAATATAAATTATATTATGATATTTCACCTAACAATTTTAATTTTAAAATAATATAATTTATTAACACTTTACATATGAGTCGGGGGTACGTATAAAACAAAATAAAGATCTTGCGTTGGACTATTGCTCTCTTCTCATATCATAAAATATAAGGCTGGGGACTCCGTTCTGTGATCTGCACATTAAGAAACGCATGCAAAACACCAAATTTCAACCTTCTGTGACCTGAATCGTTTAGTTAAAAGATTAAGAAGAATGGGATCCGTTTTATTTCAAAATCATTGGTTATAGTATTGATGCTTGGTTGAATTTTAGCACCTAAGAAGAAGGACTTGTGCGCATCAAAAGAAATTATTGGCTTTTTCATAGGCTAGTGGGTGCACCAAAGCTAACTAACTCCTAGAAGGTTGAACCTAGTTTGCCCTGCATCTGAGCACTTGGCTCTTGACCGAAACCTAACCTGCCAGCATCACACAATTCTACGCGTCTGATTTTCTTATAAATAGAGCTTCCTGATCTCTCCCACTCCCCACACCACATCAATTACCAGCTTAACTGATACCATCGATTAAGGCGAAGGTTAATTTGATCGAGAGAACGATGGAGGTTTTCGAAAACATCGTTGCCATCAATCATCGTTTCTCTTTGTTCTTCTTGGGCCTTCTGTTACTCTTAGCTTCTGCATTGTCCTTGGCAAACGGCAAAACGCACTACCATGACTTTGTTGTGCGTGTTTTTTCTGTCTTTCCTTCATTAAGCTTGTCCTGATCTCTTCTTCTACTTAGCTAGATACTATAATTAACTACAATATGTACATTATGATGGTTCAGATTCAAGCAACTCCAGTGAAGAGGCTGTGCAAGACCCAGAATTCTATCACGGTTAATGGGATGTTTCCGGGACCAACACTGGAAGTGAATAATGGAGACACTCTGGTGGTCAATGTTGTCAACAAAGCTCGATATAATGTCACCATTCACTGGTAAACAAATGATTTCTCGTGTTTCAGCTTTAATCTCCACAGGACGTGAAATCTTTTACTTTCATTAATGTTATTTCATGACAAGTATATAAAACACCAGCTGTATGGTAATCAAACCAGTCTACTGTACCATGAAGCTTGCACTGAATTATATGAGCATCATTTTTCTTTAATTTCAACAGGCATGGCGTTAGGCAAATGAGAACGGGATGGGCAGATGGACCAGAATTTGTGACGCAGTGCCCAGTTAGACCAGGTGGGAGTTACACCTACAAATTTACCATTCAAGGACAAGAGGGGACCCTGTGGTGGCATGCTCACAGCTCATGGCTTAGAGCCACTGTTTATGGCGCTCTAATTATCCATCCGAGAGAAGGATCCTCGTACCCATTCTCCAAGCAGCCCAAGCGCGAAACAGCAATTCTTCTCGGTAATCGATCAAACAACTCGTTGCTGAAAAACTAATTATCGAGTCTTGGCTAATTAATTAGCTAATTATGCTTAAGAGCTAGCGATTATAGACATGTGCGTACAAATATTTGTTGGTTATCTAAGCTTATCAGAGAAAAGGTAGCTAAACGAACTAGATGAAGTTTAATCTGAGAATGATATTGACGGTGATTGATCGATCAGGTGAATGGTGGAACGCGAATCCGATTGATGTAGTGCGGGAAGCAGCTCGAACGGGAGGTGCACCAAATATTTCCGATGCCTATACCGTCAATGGTCAACCTGGCGATCTGTACACCTGCTCTAGCCAAGGTATGCTTAAATATTCTTGTAAACGAATATATATATATAACTCTACACTCATGTATTCTGTAATAATAAAAAAAAGGAAGAAAAAAAACAAAAAAAAGGTAATTGTTTTTTATTTATTCATGGGCCATATATCAGTTAGAAAAACATGATTAACATCCTAGGAAAATCCTAGCTAGCTGGGAGGAAACAACAAGTCCATCGCACGCAAAGGTTTAAATGTCTAATCGAGGGTTTTGTTTTATCCTAGGACAGAACTTAGTGGTGTTCATGATTTTTATTTTATTTTTTTCACTCGCATGCATGTTTGCATGACCCAGGCATGAATCATGCATCAACATCTGTAATTATAAAAATAAAATAGTTTAAAATTACTTTAATATATTTTTGAATAAGAATTAATATTTACTATATTTTTGACCAAGCTCGTATAAACTGGTGGGTTTGAATTACCGTTGAAAACAGTCTAGTTAAGTTGGTGGAAATGGGTGGGTTGATCCCCAAATTGAAGACGAACAAAATAGTTGAGTGCAAAAATCAATTGTCCATATGCGTATTCCACTACAACCAAAGATCAAATTTATTGGGCCCGTGGGCTGGATATTAACTACCAGCCCAGGTCCTGAATACTTCAACAGAAACTTGAATTCCCACTGCTAGTAGTTCCTGGCTGTACAGAAAATAATCTGCTCGGCATGAATTTCCTTTGCAGATACTGTAATTGTGCCAATAGACTCCGGCGAGACCAATCTTCTCAGAGTCGTCAATTCTGCACTCAATCAGCCTCTTTTCTTCACCATTGCCAACCACAAGTTCACCGTCGTTGGTGCGGATGCATCCTACGTCAAGCCGTTCACCACATCAGTCCTCATGCTAGGACCTGGCCAGACCACTGATGTTTTGATCTCCGGTGACCAGACACCTTCGCGGTATTACATGGCAGCGCGTGCCTATCAAAGCGCACAAAATGCACCATTCGACAACACTACCACTACCGCTATTCTTGAATACAAATCTTCCGCCTGTGCTGCCAAAAATTGTTCATCAAACAAACCAGTCATGCCACCGTTGCCGGCCTATAATGACACAGCCACTGTCACTGCTTTCACTACTAGCTTCAAAAGCGCTGATAAAACCTTAGTCCCAACTGACATTGATGAGAGTTTATTCTTCACAGTTGGTTTAGGTCTCAATCCTTGCCCGTCGAATTTTAACAAGTCTAGCCAGTGCCAAGGGCCTAACGGAACCCGCTTCACTGCAAGCATGAACAACGTATCTTTTGTGCTCCCGTCCAACTTCTCTCTGCTGCAAGCTCATCACCAACGCATACAAGGAGTTTTCACCACTGATTTTCCAGCAAATCCGCCACGAAAATTTGATTACACAGGTAATGTGAGCCAATCCCTCTTCCAGCCTGTTGCTGGGACTAAGCTGTACCATTTGAAATATGGCTCAAGAGTTCAGATTGTATTACAAGACACGAGCATTGTCACGCCAGAAAACCACCCCATCCATCTTCATGGATATGACTTCTACATTATCGCACAAGGATTTGGAAATTATAATCCCCGGACAGATCCATCAAAATTCAACCTTGTCGATCCACCTCTCAGAAACACAGTTGCAGTCCCTGTAAATGGATGGGCGGTAATCCGATTCGTCGCGGACAATCCAGGTAAGAAAAAAAAAAACAATTCTACATCATCAATGTCAAACTCCAGCTTCAATTCAACTCCGGCTTTAAATCAAATGATTCCATTTTCTTTTGCATGAATAGGTGTATGGCTAATGCATTGCCACTTGGATGTCCACATCACCTGGGGTCTTGCCACGGCTTTCTTGGTCGAGAATGGCGTCGGAGAATTGCAATCCATTGAGTCCCCTCCAGAAGATCTGCCTCTATGCTGAGATCAGCAATAAAAAAGAGTACCTGTTTGTTGAAATTCACGAGCCCGACAACATTATAAGGGTTTCGTTAGCTGTAGTCTTAGTCTCGTTTTCCCCTGCATTGCCTTGTGTTCTGTTCTAATGTCCCTCTTTAATCCGTGCCCAATTTATTTAGTTAAAGACCCGTCAAGTTATTTGAATTGATGTTTCAAAAACATGTCACCTCTCCCATCTTATCCTTTCCTCTCTTTTGAACAACTTTAATGCTCCCTCTGTTTCTTAATCCCATAAACATGAGGGGTGTGATTCAAAATTCACTTAATTTGAGGAATATTCAATTCGAGGCAAAAATCTAAATTATGATTGCAAGAAGATCCCTCCAAATTATTTTTATGCTTTTATCCGATCCATGTATATTAATTCCATTTTTTAGCATTCACCTGCAACTATTCATCATATTTGCCTCCTTTCGAATCACTCTGTAGCATCATACACGAGCCACTTACCTTGCCCACTGAATTATATATGTGCTCAATTGAAACAAGTTGTCCTATTATGAAGTTAAGAGAAAATAAACTAATTACTTAAAACGAAGACTTACCTCACCCTTTCCGAGTAATCTAGAAATGGGAGAATTCAATGCTAGATGAAGTAAGATTGATTTTGCAATTTATAATTAATTATTACTTAGTATTAATTTTATAAAACTATAAATTTAGAAATATACAATATAATCAATGAGTTAATATAAACCAGTTTAGTTGCATTTTCTTCTCATTTTCTTTCAGTGAGAACTAATATAAATCAACAAGATATTTGGTTGTGCGACAGTCACAAGACTAATATACTTTCATTCCATATTGATAACAATATAATAATTATCATATCTCATAGCATTCACTTCAGAAAATGAAGTTGAAACGTAATTCATGACTTTTTATTTAAGAACTTATTGTTTTATTGAACCACAATGAGACATGAAATCGGTTTAGAGTATTATCAAAACATCATTATTTATATTGCTGCTACAAGAGCATATTAGAGACTTGAAAAGTAAATAATGTGTTTTTCCTTACATATCTTCATCAATGATATTATCCCTATATATTTTTAATTTTAAATTGGCGTTGAGCATTATAGAATTATATTCACTTATTGATTTTAAAACTTACAATCATAAATGTATTTAATTATTATAATCTTTTGGAAGAATAGTGTTTTTTATCGTATTTTTCTTTTAAATTTTACCAAAAAACAAAGAGATATTTGATTATGAGATATTTCATCTTCAACTTTTCATGGAAATAATGATGTGAGAAAATCATACCCTTTGTCTTGTTTTGACTAAACGCTTCATTACTATCTTTACTAGTATCCTTAAAACTCATAGCATATAGATAAATTGCAAATCAAATATTTATGACAAATAATTTTTATCCTTAATATCAAGTGTCACAAGCTGAGGTTTGAAAGGCCTGCCACGGTAATTTCATAATATATATATAAATTATTAAAATTTTGGTTTATTATAATAAATAGTGAATAAACATTCGTCAAATGTTGAATAAAGTTATCAACAATTCGAATATGATTACATATTTTAAGATGAAAGTGAGTAGCAATTGATTAATGTTTAATAAAACTATATAAATTAATTCTTGTCGTTTCAATTTCTAAGTAATAAATTTACCCCGGCATCCATTTGTTCTCTTAAAAATTAGAGATTCCATTCGGGAACATGAAGGTTCAACTTGGAGGAATTTCGGGTGCGCCGTTGCATTGAAAGGAAATTTCAAAAGAGGAAGAACAGGGACTGTGTCGTTGATAATAATAAGATCAATGTGGATACCACTGTCATCAATTGAGTTGCTGTGGTGTAGTGGTTATCACGTTAGTCTTACACACTAAAGGTCCCCAGTTCGATCCTGGGCAGCAACAGCTAATCTTTTTTGTCTTTTTCTGACAAACAGAAATTAATCGTGCCTAACGAAGTGGTTATTGGTCAAGAAACTTACAAAACTAAAGCTCATTGCTTGTGTTTCTCTCCTCACTGTTTCGAAGTTCATCGTCGTCGCTTTATAAGAAAGTGATGTCAATCTTTGGTTATTGATGATGAAACGTCAGTTACTGAAAACGACAATAACATTGTTGAGCAGAAGCCATAAGCGAACCTTCGCACAAGTAGTGGGATGGTTCACTGGTTTTGCTTCGTCACTCAGCATTGCGGCTTGGTCGTGCGCACGCATAGGGTTCATACTTTGCCAACCACTTCCCAACAGGAGTTCCGTTAAAACTGTCTCTGAAAAAATAATGTGCATCAACGGATCTGTGTGCCGTGTTAACATTTTGGTTAGTGATGTTTGTCTCCCATGATCCTACAACCAGACCACCAATTACGTGATCATTTCCGAAACATGCGCATAACCACTGGTTGTTAGGGCATAAGGGAGAGTGTACTTCACGCATTCGTTAGGCCCCTGAGTTCTGCCATGGCTAGGTTCCTTGGAGCTTGCTAGGCCTACAGAGCGGGTTCATATCGTAGCGTCCGTCCGCAGCCTGAGAGAAGCTTTTCACAACCACCGTATAAATCGAAAAGAGAGATGACGTGGAAGGCGAAAGTATATATAAATAAATAAAGCTTTGACGTGTAAGAATATGTTTTAGAATCATTCATGTCACTAAACGTGTTGCTTCTGTACACTTATTATTCGCTATCAATTGAGAATCTACTCTTGAAGTCAATAACAAACATTACCAAACTGAGAGTCTTGGTCACCTATCAAAATCTTCAACCATCCTAAACAGCTTGTTTGGAGTAATTCTATAACGAAATTGATTCGGGCTATTTAGGTTGTGGGTTGAGTTGGATTTATTTTATTTTATTTGCTTGGAGTAAGCCTTAAAATTATCGAAATCATTATATTTAAGTTAGTGAAAATACATCATTTACCTAACTTGTCATCATCTTTTTTAAAACTCACCCCGGGGATAAGGTGAAACATGGGACGAGAAAAATGGCCTCGCTAGGGTTGATTTTAATGATTTAATTACGAAGTATATCGCACCATTAATTAATTTAGAATATATTTATATATCTTCAAACACTTAGAAAATGAAACGTTGCCACCGTGCTTTTATTTATCAATCCATTCCATAAATGTGTTTGCCTGCTTTTTTTGGTTTACCTATTTTATGTATCTCCAACTTAACTATATAGTTTTTTTGAGAAATTTGTCGCTGAACCAAACAAATCTCTCATTAAAGCAAACATTAATTACACGGTTGGTTGGTACTCAACTTACAAGAATATTTTTAATATAGGGGTTGGGCGGTCCATGTTTAGCCTATAATCAAAGACTTTTAACTTTTGACCGAATTATCCCCAGATGGAGGAACTCCTGCATCATGCTAATCAATCCCGTCTTCGTTTTAATTTAGATGTCCTCCAAATCTAAAACTGATAAAATCGTTGCCATTAGTGCACTTACCTGCTATTTTTTTTTTATATATATAAACCACGTGGTATCCCAAACGCTGGTCTAAATTAATCCACGTTCATACCGGGTGGATTCCGAAGAGGTAAAAGTGCTCCTCAAATAGCCGACTCCATATAAAAAGAGGGATTGAACTTTTAACCTTTTTTAAGAGACGAAAATATTTTCACTACTCACGCCAGTACCACTTGAATACCTGCTATTTTTATTGACAAGAGCAGTTGTGAATTGTGATTAATTTGAATAATAGTCTCAGAGACGTTTGATGAGAAGGAAAAAAAAAGGGTAGCTGTAAGAGTGCACAGCCTATCCCTTGATGAGAATTAAAATAATTGATAGCGTTGTTCATGCACGTGTCAATATTTAACCCTGAACTCTTAAGATTAGTTAAGCTAACAAGAAAATTAATTGAGCGTCCGTCCATCAAAGAAGTAGTTTTGGAGTATCACCCTCGACGTGTATGTACGGGCATCGCACAGAAATTTGAGGCCCACGCCAGTATCTTTGCTTGGAATTAATGAGTTTTGACCTGACGGCAGGGTTTCTGAATTGATTATTATTGCTTTTTAAAATATTATTTTTTAGAAAAATATTTATCTATTATGTTAGATTTAAAAATTTAGTGTTTTTATATTAAAAATATTTTTTTTTAAAATAAAAAATATTTTAAAAAACCATTTCCACCGTAATCCCAAACAGTGATTAAAATACTGGAATTAGAAAAGAAAAGAAAGACCCCATCTCTTAATTTGTGACAGAAAAAAGAAAAATGGAAGGGGCTAGGTCATGAACCCTTTTTTGTTTTTTACAACAAAATCATTAATGATGGTGATTTGTTGAGATTCAACAAGAAACATTAACGAAAAGACTTGTGAAACAAGCATTTGAGAAACTATTCAATTTCGATATGCCAGTGGGTGCAACAACTCTCGTAGGATTGAACTAAGTTCTGCTCTAGAAATCTGACCACTTCCTAAATCAAAACCTAATCTGCCAACCTCAAACAACTCGTTATGCTTCACGCTCGTCCTATAAAAGGACTTCTCATAGCAGCTCCCTCTCACCACCACTCATCCCAACCAATCAGCACTCAAAGAAAAGCTTGCTATCTTACAAAACAGCAAAAATGGAGGTTATCGACCGTGTTTCTGCTAACCGCCATTATTCTTTCTTCTTACTCCTGCTTCTGGCGGCCTCATCAGCAATGTCATTAGCTTCTGCAAAAACCCACCACCATGGTTTTATTGTATGTCTAAACAACTTCCTGCTCCTTGGTTATATATGCGCGTGCATGCTTGCGTCTCCCCTTCCTCTTTCTCCTGACATTATATTTTATTTTGTGCTGAACAGGTCCAGGCAACTAAAGTGAAAAGGCTGTGCAAAACCCACAATAGCATCACTGTAAACGGAATGTTCCCGGGGCCAACCCTGGAAGTGAATAACGGAGACACTCTGGTTGTAAAAGTCGTGAACAGAGCCCGTTATAACGTCACCATTCACTGGTAATTAATTGCATTGCTGTATCTCAACTTTTCCAGGCTAGCTGGTCAAATATTATTTGCATGAAAAATCATTTTATGGAGATCGGGGCCGGGTTTTTTTCTTTTTCAAGGAAAACATCACAAACTATTTCGTGAATAACATGCACGTCGACCCTTCAAACCTTCCAAAGTTTTTTGCCGGTTGCTATTTAGTTATTCTAGTTGCGTGTTCAAAAATACAGGGGTGTTAGAGAATGTTTCTTACAAGAAATATTTTTTATTTTATTCGTAGGCACGGTATCAGGCAGATGAGAACGGGCTGGGCTGACGGGCCAGAATTCGTGACACAATGCCCAATTAGACCAGGACGAAGCTATACCTACAGGTTTACCATCGATGGACAAGAAGGAACGCTCTGGTGGCATGCTCACAGTTCTTGGCTCAGAGCCACTGTCTATGGTGCTCTGATTATCCATCCGAGAGAAGGATCATCGTATCCATTCTCCAAGCCGAAGCGTGAAACACCCATAATTCTTGGTAATTAGTTATCCACCATTGATTTCCTCCCAGATTAGTTAACCACCATTAATCACCAGTATCCCGTCATTATTGTTCATTACTGGATTTGTGATTTCGACCAAGTAATCAGACAAATATTCGTCAGTTGGAATTGTTGATTCTGACGAGCCATGATGTTCAGGTGAATGGTGGGATGTGAACCCTATTGATGTCATCAGGGAGGCAACTAGGACCGGAGCAGCTCCAAATATATCCAATGCATATACCATCAACGGTCAACCTGGTGATCTTTATAATTGTTCCAGTAAAGGTAATTAACCATTGTCTATCAAAGATAGTAAATAAACAATATGGGACCTGCTCAACAGCGTCAGAAGTTAATTGTTTTTACGCTTTCAAAAAATTTATAAAGCAGAGTTTTTTTATGAAATAAAAATAATAATTAATTATTTGAAAGTGTTGATATCAAAGATAAATATTAAAAGATAGAACAAATATTTTAATTTGTTTTATAAATAAAAATATTTTAAAAACATAATATTACACGACGAAAGCTTGTCGTTTGAATTCTAAATAAGTCTTTTTCATTTTTTTAATTTGAATCGCTATTCTAAAATCATCTGTTAAAAAAGAAAAAGAAGCGGCAAAAAAAAAGGCATATTTATTAGCTTTATGAAAATATTGCGAACTGTAACGATCTAAAAATTCGTTTTGGGCTGGAGCCCGGAAGTGTGCTTAGTTAGGTATAGCCCAATTGCTTCGACCAATTCCGGGACTTCAACTAAAATAACTGTAATTTGATTAGTTTGATGATGATCCCATGGACTTGATATCGTTGCAGATACCACCATAGTTCCGATCAACTCTGGTGAGACAAACCTCCTCAGAGTCATCAATGCTGCACTCAATCAACCACTTTTCTTCACCATAGCCAACCACAAGTTTACAGTGGTCGGTGCTGATGCTTCCTATCTCAAGCCCTTCACCACCTCGGTCATCATGTTGGGACCTGGCCAAACCACAGATGTTTTGATCTCCGGCGACCAGCTACCCGGCCGATATTACATGGCGGCCCGAGCTTATCAAAGTGCGCAAAATGCGCCATTTGACAATACTACCACCACTGCCATTCTTGAATACAAATCTGTTATTTGCCCTGCTAAGTGTACAAAGAAACCATTTATGCCGCCACTTCCAGCTTATAATGACACGGCTACAGTCACCGCCTTCAGCAGAAGCTTTAGGAGTCCCCGAAAAGTTGAGGTCCCGACCGATATTGATGAGAACCTCTTCTTCACAGTCGGCCTAGGACTCAACAATTGTCCTAAAAATTTCAGAGCTAGGAGGTGTCAAGGACCCAACGGCACTCGTTTCACTGCTAGTATGAACAATGTGTCCTTCGTGTTTCCTTCAAAGACCTCGTTACTGCAAGCATATAAGCAAAAGATTCCTGGAGTTTTCACCACCGATTTTCCAGCAAAACCACCAGTGAAATTTGACTACACTGGTAATGTTAGCCGTTCCCTCTACCAACCTGTTCCTGGAACTAAGCTGTACAAGTTGAAGTACGGATCAAGGGTGCAGATTGTGCTACAGGACACAAGCATTGTTACACCAGAAAACCATCCGATCCATCTCCATGGATACGACTTCTACATCATCGCTGAAGGATTTGGAAATTTCAATCCCAAAACTGATAAATCCAAATTCAACCTTGTTGATCCACCAATGAGGAACACAGTTGCAGTACCTGTGAATGGATGGGCGGTTATTAGATTTGTTGCTGACAATCCAGGTAATTTAAAGTCCATCCATGATCTGCTCCAATTTTTCGTTTGAACATGAAGCTCGTTAACAATTTTCTTTGATAATTACACAGGTGTGTGGCTAATGCACTGTCACTTGGATGTTCACATCGCGTGGGGTCTGGCCATGGCTTTTTTGGTAGAAGATGGGGTTGGGAAATTACAGAGTGTCGAGCCTCCTCCAGCCGATCTGCCAATATGTTGATTAATATCAGTACTTAAAGAAGATTTTACCCGTTGTTGACATTCATAGAAGCCAGCAACTACAGGATTCTCTTTCACTTTCTTTTTTTTTGCTTCTGTTTCTGTTAGTCAATTTCCTATGTTGTTCTTCCCTGAATTTAGGGACATATTTCATTATTGTATCTTTCCTCTCTTTCTGATAGATAAAAAGCGGGCATACAAGGGATGGTGCCTTTGAAACAAGAGTCGCCATCTTGTTCTAGTTATTGACCTTCTTGTATTGATTTTCCAGAGCTATCTTTGCTTCTCTTCGTTGACAATGTTTTCTCACCTCCTTGCAAGGCTAGCCCTTACTATTTAATCCCCTTCGGCCCAAATCCAAACACGGCCTTAAAAGCAAAAGCGTTAAAAATATGTTTTTCCTAAACGGCTGAATACAAAAACAACGCATTTTATGTTTAATAATAATAATAATATGGTTGCTGGTTTTTACTTGATAACCAAGTATGGCTCCAGCAGTAGCCCCGCAAAGCTGCATCACTAGCACTAGCGCCGCCAAGATGACATAAGATTTTGACAATCAAGGTGCCCCCCACTTCAATCCCGAGGGCGACGTGCTTTGGACTGATTGGGCCTTGAGTCTTGCCAATATTACAAGCAGATGACATTTGCTCTTAGGGGTCTCGTGTTCGGACAAGACTAGTCTGAGCCACGTGTACCGAGATGAATTTTGAGGTCTGTATGATTTCGAAGCTACGTCATCCTAAGCCTAGTTATGACCAATCACGGAATCACTTGGGTGTTGGAATGTACGTAGGCTCCTACGCGATAAAAAAATCGTCACTTCCTCGGAAAAACGCCGTCATAAAGATCGTCACTTTATTGGAAAAAATGTGGCTCTCTTGCCACGTCGGCGATCCGTCGTTATTCAGTGGGATGTTTATTTCGAATGCCACCCATGATGACATCTTGGGTGACATTTCACACACCCACGGGACTAGATTGCTTTCACGTTATCCTGAAACGTTGTCAACATGAATGGACAAGGGAACATCGCCATAGTAGTACCTCGGTTGTGTTACAGTACACGTTTTCCTTTCTAACAAGCCACCACCGAGGTAAGATAATACCACCGACAAAAAATTGAAACTGGATTTAATTGCATCTTTAATTGTTTACATAAACAGTAAATTATGTTTTTTTTCTTCTTCTGGGTTTTATTTTTCTAATTTCATGGGTTTTATTTTATTTGGGTTCTTATATTTTTTTTCCTTTTATTTTCAACATTTAATATAAAATATGTTTTAAATTTATGCTTGAGTATTGAATCGATGGTAAATTAGTTTTTTATTCTTGTCATGTAATAAAAGTATTTTTTTTACCCTTTGTTTGTTCTTTAATTATATCCTTTAATGTGAGGTGAAATTCACCACAATACTTATTTATATTCATTAGATTATGAATGCATGTGATTCGTTGAAAGTGCTTCTAATATTGTTAATTGTGCTTTCATTGTGGAGTATTTTTTTAATTTGGGTGATTATTGATTAATGAATGCAAGATGGTTTATATTGATCATAGAAAAGGTCAAAGATGGCTGGATCATGAATTGAGTCTTGATTGCGTTTGTATTGTTGATGTCAACACTTGGGAAATGCTTTATTAGGAGAGAAGCTCTACTAAATTATTGTAAATATAAAAATCTATAATCATGAATCTTGAATTATAAAAATCACATTGTTTTCTCGTGGTCAACAAAACAATGACTTAATATCATGCTAACCTGGATTTAAAAGTCCAGGAATGTTATAGAAAATTATGTTGTCATCCACTGGCCAAAACCCCAGCATCACAGAGGCGACAAGAGCATCAAGGGGTTAACCTTCAAATCCTATTTTTAACCTAATCAATGGTATCTTCAAACAAATATATAATGAAAAACAAACTAAATCATCAAATCAAATCATCAATCAATGCAATGTGGATAGTGAATGAGAAAAAATAGAAGAAACAAATCCCCTCATTTTAACATTGATTTTCGGTCAAGAGAAAGAAACGAGGTAGAAAATTTGGGAATTAATATAATTGTTTAAAATTATTTTTAATAAAAAGATTTTAACGTTGATTCACCAGATAAAAAATTAATAATAATATTAATTAAATTCTTATAATCTTAATATTTTTTTACCGTGTTTATAAAAATATGATCCAACCCCAAGGGCAACACAGACATCTAAATCAACAATAATCTATTTATTTCAAGAATAATATTTGCACAGAATATACATTTTAGATCTTGAAACCATTTCAGAACATAAATTAGTTAATTATATTAGTATGCGAACGAATTAAAATACCATAAGAAATTGAACAGAACACATTATCTCTATTGAAATACCATGTTTTAAAACCAATGGCAATTAAAATGAAACAAAAAGATAGAATGAACATGTTCCCGCGGCAAAACGGAAATTTCAAGGAACCATCAGGAAGAAACTAGTCAGAAAGTGGCCCAGAGGGGGATTCCTTCGGTGCCATGCAGAGACAAGTGCCTCTGTAGGTTCGAGAAGGTTCGCGTTGCCAGGTGTCGTTAGGTTCGAGAACAAAGGGCCACCAATGTAAAAACGACACGTCATCAATACAAATTTTAATACACAGAAATATCCAGATGAAGGTTATAAATAACTCGGGACGCTAGATATTTTTAAGATTTATAGCAATTAGAAGCTGTGCGTGCTCTGTTTCTTTTAAAACCTCTCGTTTTCTCTTCATCCACAGCAAAGAAATACAAAACAAAAGAAAAGAATTTTTTTTCACGACAACAATTTCATTAATAGAACTAGAATTCGAAGACAAGGAAATTCAAGTGACACGTACCGGCTCGAAGATTTTGATTTATCGAAGCGATTTTTTCGCCATTTGTTGTAAGGTTGGTTGGTTAATCTCAGTCTAGTTTTTTTTTATTATTATTATTTATATCTGTGTGTGTGTATCTTCGTTTTTGTGCCTAGGGTTTAATTGACTGAATTGGGGACCCTTGCTTTGTTTAATTGGTGGTAATCTTTGGTTTCTTAGTGTTTGATTGGCGAATTTCGCTTTCCGGGCTAGGGTTTCAGGTTTTGGAGTTATTATAATTGGAAGAAATTCCGGGTATTAAAAACCCAATTGGATCGTGAGCTATTTCAAAGCTTGCTTGGTGTTTGTGATGTGGTAAATTCTTGTTCTAAAAATTAGATCTTCTTTGTTAAGTTTTGTGGGCTTGTTTGGTTACAGAGGAAATCTTTGCAATATCTGGGTTTATTGATTTACTTGGTGGTAAAGACAACTCTCTCCGTGTTGATTAATAATACTGACTCTTTTAAGGACTTTAATTGATAGAGGCTTGTTCCTTGTTAGTCAAGGAAAAATCTCCTTTTCGGAAGAGGAAAAATTAAAATAGGACAAGATAGATAACTTTTTACGAGCGAGTAAATTTGTTGGCCTGAGAGGATAAGAATTAGCTGGTTTTCTACATACATATAACGAGCATTAGCTGTAGTGGAGTCAATCTCTGGAGATTTGTTATTTTCTTGTTTTCCCCCTGTTCATGTCTGTGGCAGTGGAGCTTAATTTTTACTTTCCTATCTGCTGCAGATTCTGAAACTCTTGTAGTTTGCCAGTACTGGTATCATCATAACTATCGGGTCCTGAGATCTAGAATATGGGTACTCTTATTCAAGGTTCTAACGACACTTCGATGTCCATGGATTCTACTAAGAAGAGGAAAAGGGCAATTAATAAATCTGTAGCTATGAAGCTTCAAAAGTGGAAGGACTACAATGAGTACCTTGATGCTCAAGGTGATGGAGGTAGTAGACCAGCTCGTAAAGCTCCTGCCAAAGGCTCAAAGAAGGGGTGCATGAAAGGTAAAGGAGGGCCAGAGAATTCATTCTGCAATTACAGAGGTGTGAGACAGAGGACATGGGGGAAGTGGGTTGCTGAGATTCGGGAGCCAAACAGAGGGTCTAGGTTATGGCTTGGTACTTTTCCTACTGCCTATGAAGCTGCTCTTGCCTATGATGGTGCTGCACGAGCTATGTATGGTCCTTGTGCTCGTTTAAACATTCCAGATACTGTGAATTCAACAAGCTCATCGAAGGATAACTTCTCTGTTGTTACACCGTCATACTATTGTTCAGCCGCAAGCCCTGCTGACTCCGTCGCTACATCAACCCACTCTGAGGTTTGTGCGTACGAGGATCCTAGCCAGAATGTATCAAGCCAAGCCGAGGACTGGACAAATATATCAAGCCAAGCTGAAGTTTGCGAGCAGAATGTATCAAGCCAGCATATCGAGGATTGTCCTCGGGGAGTTGAAAAAAGTAGCAATCTTAGTCAAGATGAGCTGAAGACTCAATCTGAAAACCCTTTGTTGACCAGTGACTGGAATAACTACTCGTGGGATGAGATCTTTAGCGTAGAAGAGCTGCTAGGAGGGGATATCGAATCTGGGATGACAGGAGCAGAGGGGTACTTCAGTTTAGGATTTTGACTTCTCGAGGAAGATAGTGTTTGTGTTTCTGGGCTGATTGAAGGTTCAATTTTTTTTAGTTTAAACTGGTTTTTTAGTCCCTTGCTTTGCGTTTTGCAAATTAGAAGCCAGACTTGAAAAGCAATTGCTAGTTTATCAAAACTGATATTTAGTGAACAAAGTTAGAGATTTCAAGTCATTCATCTAGTGGGTATTTAATTTTTTTTGTATAGTGTTTACGGGCCTTGCAGACATTCTATTTTGCTGGTGTCGTCTATTTGTAGTGACCAACTTGTTTAAACGCGTTACAAACGAAACATGCGTCCAGACATTTCATTCTAACTGACAGAAAAAAATTCCTTGCTTGTTGACCTTCCTTGTTAAATAAATAAATAAATCCAAAAAACCCGTTTACTTGAAATTGCCATTAAAGAGAATGAATTTGGTTGTTTTGTGGGATCTTTTGTGTAAAGTACTGGTGATTTTTTTTTTTTTTTTATTTTGAATTAAATTTTTTTTATATTTATAAATTATTTTGATATGCTGATATTAAAAAAATAAAAAAATTATTTTAATATATTTTTAAATAAAAAATACTTTTCAAATCAAACTATTATATTAAACCGGTAGTAAACTTGACCTATACCACCAAAAAGAGAAACTTCTCTATTGTTTTTGTTTTCCATTGATCATAGATTGTATGGGCTTATCTACGAATTCAGATCAATTGATCACGGGCCTGGGCATCCTAGTAATTCTTGATATAGTTAAAGCCCGGGTTATGAGTGCCCCGAGTTTTTAGCTCGGAGCACGAAGTCTAGAGGAGAGAGACAAATCTCGAAAAATGAGCTGACATTTTAGGACCGCAAAAAAAGACACTGACGACACACCTCACTGTCTAGGTTTTGTAGGTGGACAGCTCCAGTGATCTCGAAATATAATATTATTTTTAAAAATATATATTTTAATATCAGTTTATTAAAATAATTTAAAATATTTAAAAAATAATTTAAAATAAAATAAAATTTTTACCGTTACTAGATGGAGTTGGAGTTGGAGTGTTGGACAGCTCCAGTGATCTTGACCTTGGGCTACAGCTTAAAGCCTATGGCTAGCCACAAACGTGGGCATAGCGACAAAAGTGTTTTGACCTTTATCTCTTTCTTGAAGCTATTATTTCTTTGTTTTCGTATTGAAGACATAAAAATATAATTTGCATCGAAGAAGGGAAAAAGAATCGGTATTCCGTGATGCGTGCCCAGTCGAGCTATTTTTCGCTTTTTTAAATATATTTGCTTTGAAAAAGCATCACATTGATTTTTTAAAATTTTGATTTTAGATATTAAAAATATATTTTTTAATATATTTTTAAATAAAAAATATAATAGTATTAAATGATGATAGGAGTCATTTTAGTTCAGAAATATATTAAAAGAATATTTTTATTTCTATTTTATAAAAATAATTTTTAACATATACCATCAAAATAAATTCAAAATGAATTAATTTAAAATAAAAAATCATTTTTTTTATTTTTCCAAACAAGCTCAACGAGCAACAATTCCACGTTATTTGTGTAGAGATCTAGAGTTTAAGAGATATTACGATAACACCCTTCTTGGTAAGACCGCTGGAAAGCTAGACTGCTTTCGTACTATCTCATAGCCCTTTCCTACTTCCTAGACATGATTGAGTGAAAAAATATTTCTCCGTTGCTCAAGATGCACACGTAACATATTATTAAGATAAATTTAAATAAATATATTATTAAAGTACAAAAATAATAATTTAAGGAAATAAAAAAAATCAAGAAAAGTCATCGTGATCCCTTTACATATTACAGATGTCCACTAATCCTATTGAGGTCGTTGTTAACAATAGTGTACTAACACGTGTCTCTTATAGAATATAAATGAAAGATTTAATTTCCTCACTTAACAGGTTTAAATGTTTTTTATTGTGATAAAGGTTATTTTTATTTTTTAATATAAATTTATAAAAATAATAATTGTTTATTTTTTAAAACGCTATTTTTAATATCACATAAAATATTTAAAAAAATTAAAAAATTAATTTTAAAAAATAATAAAATAAAATTTATTTTTTTAAATAACTTATGTTTGAGAGTGAAATTACAGCTGTTTTCTAAAATATTTTTATTTAGAAATGCATCAAAATAATATTTTTATTATTTTTAATTTTTTTTTTGTATATGTTACATGAAAAATAATCTACAAACACTAATAAATTTAACTTATAATAAAAAATAAAAATTATTTTCTTAACAAATTTTGAAGTAACAAACAGACTATTAAGGGGAAAAGTTCGCAAATTAGAGGGAAAATACCTCTTCTCTCTGACTCTTTTCTATTACACGTCACTTTTTGACCTTTGTACATGTATCATGTACCACAAAACAGACCAATGCTATGAATTTACTACCAAATAGGCCACCTGGCTCGCCTCGACCAGACACCTATGGTTTTACAAACCCCGAGATTCCCAGTGGCCCAGACCACTTATAGAATTCGTCGCCCCACTGCCCCCCTCTCGGTTATGGCGAGTACTGAGCATCCGCGTCTCCTGGTCCACTGCTTTTTCATGGCTCGGTGTCTCTTTCTCGACGAGAACCTTGCCGGAGTCTAACTCTGTTCCATCATTACTCACCTGAATCTGCCTTTTTTTCAGACACAGAAGTTCTGTTCAGGTATTTTACTTTTAGTATAATAACTTCATTTCCTTTTACATACCTCTATTTTTTTCTTTCATGCTCTGTTGAGACAATCCTATGCTCTGTCTTCCATTCTGAGATAGAACTGATACTAACAAGGGGCTTTGACTAGTTCAAGCTTGAGTGTTTCTTAGATTTTTTTCTGGGTTGAAAAGAGGAGATTTTTTCTGCAACATCAGTTTATAGGGAATGATTCCTAGAAGGATAAAAGGTGGTTTTCCCCTTCATTTTTCAAATGAAAAAAAAAAACAAGAAGAAAAGTGGGTTGTAAATACTGTTGCTTAACTACTCACCACTGAAGTCTCACACACAACATCGTGTATTAATTTACTGCACTATGGGTTTATAACCAGGAAAAGAGAGTGAGAGTTATTGCTCACTGATAGGAGTGTAAATAATCAATCTTCTTCTCTTTTTTTCCCTTTAATTTTCTAGTTCGTAGAGCAAGAATCCTGAGGAATCAAAATAGTAGTGAACTGGTTCTCCCATTGCTTCAACTAGTTAAAACTGTGCTGGACCAATGAGTGAACTGGTTCGTGTAGAAGTTTTTCAGGTGAAAGCAAGTAGTCCTTATTTTGATCACCCTGGCTTGAAATAATAGCACTAGACTTGGACTAAACTGTCATGGCTATATTAAATAATTGATGGTATGGCAATGATGATGCCGTGGGCATTGATTGCCAATCTGGCCTTCTTTTCCTCCTATTTTTTTGGCTCTTAAACTGGCAAGTGTAATACTCCATTTCTCTCTAGTCTTGGTTTTGCAGAGGTGAGAACCATCAGACAAAATGCAGATGCTTATTGACCTATTTTTTGGGAGTCTTCATTCCCCACTGGTTTAGCCAAGTGGAAAATAGGCGAGCCTGGGATGAGCGATGAGGCTCGCATCTATTGTTTGAATCCTCATTTATGCAGCCTGGATTGTTGCATTGGGGCTCAAACTACTGTCCGCTCACTTGGAATTTACTGGCAAGAGCTTGTTGCCTCAAATCTAAACTACTAGATAAATAAAAGCTACGTTGGTAGAATTTCATGCAGTTCACGAACAATAATTGATTTTGTTAGAGTATAATATATTCATATTATGGGACCTCACCTACAAGCTTAAGCTTTTAGGTGAGATGGTTCTTTAACATGGTATCAGAGCCTTGTTGACCCATCTGTCACGAGTTCGAATCTCACCATCCCCATTCTATTTGATAAAAAAAATCAAGCACAAGACAATGTGGACCTGTGCAAGTTTCAAGCCCAAATGACTTTCACTTGAGGGGGTGTGTTAGAGTATAATATATTCATATTATGGGACTTTACCTACAAGCTTAAGCTTTTAGGTGAGATGGTTCCTTAATAGATTTCAAGCTTGTATTTATCTCATTTAAATATTTTGTTTTGAAAGTATCTCTTTGAGTTTATATTGATGTTGCCATTTTGTATCTACCATCTCGGTTTGCTGAAGAGAATTAGCTTGTTCGCTGATTGACAATGAAGAGAAAGCGTTTACATCAGTCCAGGCATCCTTTTAATGCACTCCGTATGTATTACCTCCTTAATTCTTTTATTCTCTCTTTTTGTTTATTTCTAATGCTTTCCTCAAATTTACCTAGGAGCAAGCCCCCATGCCGAGGAGCATAAGTTTTGTTATTCTGAGCAAGGCGTTCATGCCAAATATAGGCTCATGTATTATCATAAATTGTTGGCCTGTGGAAGTTGTATAATCATTTTTTTGGATAGCCAAATTGTCAGAGCCACATAATGTTTGAGCTAAGATAGGACAATCATAAAAGACAAATTGATGGTGTGAACCATCAAATTCCTGATTTTGTTAATCTTAAAAATCATACTATTTATGCAGTGAGGAAATCTGTGCTTTTGATCGTAAAGAATATTTTGATTTAAGTTGTTGAAACCTGGATGGTTTCGTTTTTCATATGGCTATGAATTCCTGAAATATTTTTTGCAATTGTATATGCATCACGTGTTGTGATAACTATCTTTTTAATACGGTTCTATCGATGCTGTATTCTCTTAGCTTTTGAGGCCTTATGCTGTGGCTCATGGCAAAGTGTGGAGCTCTTACAAATCAGGGATGGGGCAATGACTGTGCATTTTGTAGATAGCCATCATAGTATTGAGGAGAATAGTCCTTTCTCAAACATTCGAGTGAAGTCAAGAAAAGCTACTTTATCTGATTGCACCTGCTTTCTGAGGCCTGGTGTTGATGTTTGTGTGCTTTCATCTTCTGAGCGTGCAAAGAATACTGGGGACGGAAATTCAGAACCTGTAAGTGACCTTTTCATGTTGCTGCAATACTGAAAGCTCTGTAACTATTAGAGGACTATGGATGGCGTACATTTATCTCGATCTTGCTTATTGAGTGTTTTCAACCGTTCACATTTCTTTAGAACAGGTCAAGACTATAACGTGATAGAAAAAGGTTCTTAACTTCTTATGGCTTAATAAATGCACAAAACATTGAAATGCTTGCTCTAGTATCCCTGTTGCCCACACAATACATCTTGATTGTACTGTTTGAAACAGCTTCGCCTTCAATTTTGCAGCAGTTAAATTTCAAAAGTCATGGTGTTCATATTTAGCGTTGTTTTTTCATATGCTCTTTCTCATGTAGGTGTGGGTTGATGCTAAGATAAGTTCTATCAAGCGGAAACCTCATGTATCTCACTGCTCATGTCAATTTTTTGTTAACCTTTACGTTAACCAAGGCCGTCTTGGTTCAGAGAGAGCAACACTTAGTAAAGAAACTGAAGTGGTAGGAATCAATGAAATTTCTATTGTCCAGAAACTTGACAATGACCCATGTGAAGCAGACAACAACCAACAAGAAGCTCAGTTCTACCGCTGGGAATGTTGTGTGGACTGCTCTTTAGTACAAAGAAGCAAACTCTTTAAAGGGAGGTTTTCAGCTGACCTTACATGGCTTCTTGTAGCATCAGTTCTTAAGCAAGTTGAATTTGATGTAAGGGCCGTCCAAAATAAAATCGTCTACCAAATTTTGGGTGGTGAGAATGAGCAATGTTCGTTAAAATCTGATAATCGCATAAATTGTGTAACCTTCAAAGTAAAAGACAATATATTAACCCCATTTGTGGTCCAATTGGTTCCCACTGATGCTTGTAGTGAAATAGGCCATATTAGTGACACTAATGGGACTGAACAATCACCATGCTATGATGTTGCGAGTTTGCGGCGGTCAAAGCGTCAAAATGTACAACCTGAGCGCTTCCTTGCCTGTGATGTTCCAGCAGAGACAGAGATTGGCTGGGTAAGATCCCTGCCATACATGCCATTGAAATGGAAGGTAGCAGAAGACGATGATGAAGAAATGCACTTGCCACTGGCATACCTGTTTGGAACACATGCAAGTGCAAGCTGTGCAGAAGAGCAAACAAGAACCGAAGTGGGAGTTAGTTCACCTAAACTAGAACTCTTGGAAGGTATCCCTGTTTCCAGAACCAAGACTGGCTTGAAGGAGATTAAATCAATTGTGGTTAACAGAAGAGAGCACCAAACTGAGCCTGGAGAGGTTCAAGCAGGCATGGCTAAGAGAAGAGAACGCCAAAAATCTGGTGCGGATAACAGAAGAAAGCGCCACAAATCAACCATGGCTGACAGAATAGAACACCAAACTCGACTTGGAGATGCTGGATCAGGCATGGCGAACAGAAAAAAGCATGGAACTCAAATTAAGGAGGTTAAATTAGGTGTGGCTAACAGAAGAGAACAGAACGATCAACTTGCTATTGTTCCTGTGCATACTGAAGATGTTCTGGTAACCTTTGAACACTTTGATTCCCCTGTGAAGACTCCTGAACATTATTCACAAGAGTGTATTCAATTTCCGATTAGTTATTACAGAAAAAATAGTCCTGCTGTGTACGCGAAGAATGATCTTGATGAAGATTCGATGTTTGGAAATGGACGGGGTAGAAAAGTTTCTACTAAGAAAGTTCAAAGAGCAAGATACCGATCCACACATTTAAAGCAGGATGATTCTTGTGCGACAATGACATACAAGCGGACAGCCCTAAGTGCTGGTGCATACAATAAACTCATAAGTTCTTATATGAAGAACATTGACGCCACAATCAAATCAAAGGAAATACCACGCATTATTGACCAGTGGGAGGAATTTAAAGCAAAACACAGCTCAGATCAGAAGGAGAAAATGGAATTATCTTCAGTTGAGGATGATGGACAAAGCTCAGAAACTGAAATGTTGTGGAGAGAGATGGAACTATGCCTGGCATCAGCTTATATACTTGAAGATAATGAGGTAGAACTGTTAGTTTGATTTGATTCTTTTTTGTACAGGTGCGTTATTTTATATATTCATATCGCTTGTACTGTATTTTTTTCTCCATCACTATTTCTGATTGGCTCAAGGATTTCCAGGCCCTAGTGTCCACTCAGACCACACAGAACTCAGATGAAAATTGCCAGCACGAATTCAAACTGGATGAAGAAATTGGGATATTGTGCCAAATATGCGGCTTTGTGAAAACTGAAATAAAATATGTTTCAGCACCATTTGTAAGTCAAATTTTTTAAACTCGTGATGCAAATGTTTTCAATGTGGCTGCTGTACCTCGTTTATTAGCCCTCTGGATAGACAAGTGAGTATGAAGGGGAGACAGTTAGTGGTTATAATTAGGTATCCTACTGCTTGTGTAATGTGTAGAGAATTTCACATCTGCATTTTGGTTGGTCTTTGACCAGTCTTCTAGGTGGGTAGTTCAATGGCAGGTTCCAACTTCTGCTGTTCAGTTTCAACCATTTTGTGAGTATATAATGCTATTGTTTCAAACAGAATTCTGATTATACAACGTGTGTTCACATTTCTCTAGATGGAATACACAGGCTGGACTGCAGAAAGTAAGCCACAGAATGAAGAAGATTCGGAGCTTAAACCTGATGAAGATGAAGACTTGAGTTTTTTTGGCAATCATACTTCAGGTGAAGACGAGTCTGTATCAGAAGTGAATGACAATGTTTGGGACTTGATCCCTGAGCTCAGACCGAAATTACACATGCACCAGAAAAAGGCTTTTGAGTTTCTATGGCGAAACATTGCTGGATCCTTGGTGCCGGCACTTATGGAAAAAACATCTAAGAAGATAGGTGGTTGTGTTGTCTCTCATACTCCTGGAGCTGGGAAAACGTTTCTCATCATTGCATTCCTTGTCAGCTACTTGAAGTTGTTTCCAGGAAAACGGCCTCTGGTACTTGCTCCAAAGACAACTCTCTATACCTGGTACAAGGAATTTATCAAGTGGGAAATCCCTGTTCCAGTTCATCTTATCCATGGCACCAGATCTTCTAGAGTCTTCAAGCCGACTCCAGCGGTGCTTCGGGGATCAGGTCCCAGGCCCAGCCAGGATGTTGTGCATATTTTGGATTGCCTGGAGAAAATGCAAAAGTGGCATGCACAACCAAGTGTACTTGTCATGGGCTATACCTCATTTCTGACATTAATGAGGGAGGACGCAAAGTACAGCCACAGAAAATATATGGCTAAAGTGCTGCGAGAGAGTCCTGGATTGTTGATACTTGATGAAGGGCACAACCCCAGGAGTACGAAATCAAGGTTGAGAAAGGTTTTGATGAAAGTGGAAACAGACCAGAGAATATTGCTTTCAGGTACCTTGTTTCAGAATAATTTTTGTGAATATTTCAACACCCTTTCCCTGGCAAGACCAATGTTCATCAAAGAAGTTCTGAAGACATTAGACCCAAAGTTTAAGAGGAAAAAGAAAGGGGCACAAAAAGCACGCCATTTGCTAGAATCTCGCGCCAGAAAATTCTTCTTAGATAACATTGCAAGTAAAATTAATTCGGATGAAGCTGAAGAGAAAATGCAGGGTTTGAATATGCTGAGAAACATGACTAATGGGTTCATTGACGTGTATGAAGGCACAGCTTCTGACACCCTTCCTGGGCTACAGATTTACACCATATTGATGAATCCAACAGATATACAACATCAGATTTTGGTGAAACTCCATAAAATAATGGAAAAATGCCCTGGATACCCCCTGGAAGTTGAGCTTTTGATAACTCTTGCTTCAATACATCCTTCATTGATCAATTCTTCTCTCTGTGTTAAGAAATTCTATAGCATGGAGGAACTGGTGGAACTTGAGAGGTTAAGATTTGATTGTAAGAAAGGGTCCAAGGTGATGTTTGTGTTGAATCTTGTGTATCGTGTAGTCAAGAACGAGAAGGTTCTGATCTTTTGCCACAACATTGCACCCATTAAATTATTCCTTGAATTGTTTGAGAATATCTTTAGATGGCAGCAGGGTAAAGAAGTTCTGGTTCTTACAGGGGAACTAGAACTGTTTGAACGAGGAAGAGTAATGGATAAGTTTGAGGAATTGGGAGGGCCTTCAAGGGTTCTACTTGCATCGATTACAGCTTGTGCCGAGGGAATAAGTTTGACAGCAGCTTCGCGGGTAATTCTTTTGGACTCCGAGTGGAATCCTTCCAAGACAAAGCAGGCCATCGCACGAGCCTTTCGGCCTGGTCAACAGAAGATGGTTTATGTGTATCAGCTTCTGGCAACAGGCACAGTTGAAGAGGACAAGTATCGTAGGACTGCATGGAAGGAATGGGTCTCACGCATGATATTTAGTGAGGAATTTGTGGAGGACCCTTCTCGTTGGCAAGCAGAAAAGATTGAGGATGATGTATTAAGGGAGATAGTAGAGGAGGACCGGGTGAAGTCATTCCATATGATAATGAAGAACGAGAAGGCTTCAACAAGTTGATGGTAGGCTACCTTCCTTAAGCAGTGAGAAATTTCCTGGTTTTGTTACAGTTTCCTCTTGTTTTTGTCTGTCTAGCTTAATCATTATATCTGTTTTACATTTTATATTATCTGGGCTTCAATGTTTCTCTGTGGTTTCAGAGGTTCGAATAATTGCTGCAATGGAGCTAACGGAAAATATAATAACTTGCTGGATGTCTTTGCCATTCAAGAGTAAGCTCCCTGTCCAAGTTGTTCAAGCAGTTTCTTTCTCAGCATGAATATATATCGTAATGCTGTTTAGCTTAACTAACTGGTTTAGTTTTCCGTTATTTCATTTCCAAATGCTGTTAGGTTACCATTCAAAACCACATTCCTAATTGCATTAACGTTGTTCAAAAACTTATGCGTATATACATATTATGTCTTGACATGCTAGGCTAAAAGAATCTGGTGCTTCGTTTAATCTTGAAATGCAATCACCTGAATCATCTGATAAATTACCGGGATTAAGGTTCTTTGTTTTGATGCTCCATGGGATCATATTTTTCATGGAACATGGTTTATCTTAATAATTGAGATGCCGCTTCTCGTTTTGCATCAGTAGTCTATTTGTCTTTTATGTTTTGTCTTCCGGTGCAAAACCCTAAAGTTGTGTTCGATCATTACCGTTTTTTTATATATGAATAGTTCCGATTAATAGTTTCTTTGGATTAATCATGTAGACCTGTTTTCAGGAAACCCTCTTCTATTATTTATTTATTTGGTGAGTAACACAGTATTAAGTATCAACTTCATTCCTCTCCTAAAATAGTAACAGGACGCTGAATCCACAATTTTGTTTTGCCGCCTTTCGAGTCCGGCCTTACTTTCTGGGCAGCATATATCTAACAGGCTCGGGCTTTCTTGCCTCTTGAGATTATATCCTTTGTCTAAAAGAGGCCCACGTGCCTTTACTGGAACATCACTGCATCTGGCCTTTTTTCTTGCCTTGTTGGGAGTTTTGCAAGTGTTTTTTTTGTAAAGATAGATATAAAAATAATATTTTTTATTTTTTAAACATTATTTCTTATATCATCACATAAAAATAATCTAAAATATTAAAAAAATAATTTAAAAAACATTTTTAAAACATGATAACAAACATTCATCTCTAGTTATACGAGTGTCTGACTTGAACGGAACTTCCTTCATCCAAAGGCACCGAACAAAAGTCGCGGCGGAGACTCTACTCGTGCGGATATCCATTCCTTGGCCATGCCGGAAGTTTTGACCGAGATGGGAGAAAGCATCCATTCCTTGGCCGTAATTTGTGAACATGATTGTGCTTAATTATATTTATGGTCAAACCTCAACCCTTTAAACTTCTGTTAGTTGATTGTGGAAAATATCCACTCGTCGAGAAATAAAAAAAGGCAAGTGGCTAACATATACGAATATACCTTACAATTCACAATTCAGTAGTTGGTGATGGTGTGTAGTTTCATAAGAAAAAAATTCCATGGCCGCCTCCTGGCGCTGGTTCCCCGGCATGGTACAGACAGACAAGGAACAAAACGATAAGCCGAGGTGGTCTCGGCGTAACAATGTGGATCGCTAGCGGACACCACGCTGCAGTCTTCGAGAAGTCCTTTACCGAGGTTAATTTTTTCACACTTTTTAAGAGGGGTACAGATTTTATAATAGTATTAAATTAATTAGCAAAACCATGGGTAGGGTTCGATAGATGTATCACCGTCAACTTGCAAAACTGTTGGCTCTACAAAGATGATGATGACCTCGACCATGATGAGCTGTTAGAAGCTTACACGGTATGTACCATGCTGACAAAATAAAATATACATCATCTGCAACTTGGTCGTGAAAAATTATAACTTCAATTCGACTCTCGCATGTAGTTCATACCACATTAATTTCCTTTACTGAGAATATCATAAATCCATGTTAAGATGTCCTTGTCGTTGCGGTTAAAATGTTATTTTCAGAATCAAAATAATTTTCTTTTGTGTTTTTAAGTTGTTTTAATATATAGATATTAAAAATATTTTTTTTAAAAAAAATACTGTAACTGTGCTAGCAAGCAATCAAGCTGGGCTAACGAGAAAGTTTAGTCTCGTTTGTATATGATATAGGGAAGTGGCTGATTCATTCCACCTTGCACGGCAAGCCTATTTGTATTTCTTGATTTTTTTTAAGTCTCTTCTTCGTTATGTTTGACAATTTTGAGTGAATGTTTTTTTTTTCTCCAGCGTACACTGCACGGCTTTCGATTGGCGTTGGTACAAGAAGAGTTGCAGGTAATTCCCTTTTCTTTATCCGGTTGAGACTTGAGATTTCTCGTTCGTGGGAAGGTTTATATGTTATTAGCCTTGTTTAGTTGTTTTACTTTTTAAAGTGATTTCTATTAAAATGTAACTTTGAAGATTCGATTCATTTTTTAATGTTTGCTAATGTCATGAAAAATAAATAAAAAAATACTTTGTAGTGTTAAGCCGTATCAGGAAAAACTAAAACTAGCTGAAAAATAATTTATTAATTTTTTTAAAAGTTCATAAGAAAAATAGGGGCCTAGTCTGGCATATAAAAAGTTGGGAAAAAAATCTAATTTTATAAAGCATTTTAAATAAAACAAATCTCAATAATAGAAACAAAATTTGTCTAATGAAAATAATTAGAAGGGGATGAAATCAAAGAAAAAAAATATATTTCGTATATTATTTTGAATAAAATAAATAAAAATTAAAAAGATATAAATCAAATTATTAAAAAATAAAATATCATATATAGCAATTAAAATATTGAGAATCAAAGTTTGATATAGTTAAAAAAATAATAAGATATATATTTTTTAATTTGTGGAAAGTGTTTTCTGCTTAACAAACATTAAAAAAATACCTTCTAAAAAAAACTATTATTTGATATATAATTATTTATTTTCTTGTTAGATATATTTGAAGGAATAAACCATTGATCGACTCAGTCATGATATTTAATTATGTTATCATTTCAATATGAATTATTTTTCTTAAGATGATTATAAATCATTTATCGACATTTATATAATAAGCAATGACATGGTTTTAATTTAGTTGTTTTTTTAAATGACATGCGCTGTAAACTAAAATAAAATAAAAATAATGATGTGGCAAACACTGGATTAATGATGTGGCGGCAGAAATTCAGGTACAAACAAGTGGAGTGGCGCCAGTTCCACGACTACCAGCACCCAGTTTCAAACCGAGGAGAACATAGATTTACAACCAGAACCATTATAAGAGAGGTTGTGTAGCATCTAAGGAAACAAATCCATAGAATAAAATCTCGTGAAATCCGAACCAATTATGGTACCTCTCGAGCCCTTGCATGCACGGGGCAGTCTCTCAGATCGGTCGCCGCACCTCGCATAAGAAGCATCGTCAGCCGTCTGTCTTCTAACTCTTTCCACATCCAACTCACTAGGGTATAGAAATAGTGGGTTGTAATTAACCCGTGACTTAGCTTAAGACTTTATTATAAAATTAAATTAACGATCAAAGTTATTAACGCTAACTCGTTGAAGCTTACTCATGCCACATTTATTTATGAAAAACGGTGTCTCTGATCTATTAGGAATAACAACTCGTTTTTGTTCTTACAAGTTATTTCAAACACTCTCAGATCGGACACTTATCAATGACCATGTGTTTTTTAGTGTCAGCTTTGTACAGGACGCTATCAGCGGGAGTCTTCGAGGCTATCACCCAATCGCTGTAAAGGCGGTTAGCCTGATTATTAAGGTTGTTTTTATAAATTTTTTTTTGTTAAAAATATATTAGAATAATATTATTTTTTTAAAAAAATTTATATTATCACTTGAAAATAATTAAAAAATATATTTTTATATAATTTAAAGTAAAAAATATAAAAAAAAATCAAAAACAATTTTTAAACCGAGTCACAAACAACTCCTTTAATCGGAAAGAATCTAGCTTTAATTGAGGCTTGATTGCATGGAAACTTTAAACTTAAGGTGTTCCTATGAGAGCACAAAGTCGTTGCTCTCTTTTTTTCCCTGTCTTCCATAAACTGAAGAGTTGGCCTCAACTTGAAAAACAATCGAGTTGATTAATGGAAGTTGGTACTAATAGAAAATAAATAAGGAGGAAAGGACAATAAAGTGGAGTTAAAAAGATGTCCAAAGAGTAAACTACACGGTAACCTCAACTAGCTAGCTACTGGAGCAGAAAGAGATGATTAAATTGATACTGGAATTATATAAAGCGCCAAGTTGGATGGGCGAAGTTACTCAAATACCCCTTCCCTGGCCGCGGGAAATAATTGCAGTAAATAGATTTGTTAATTAATAGAAAACAAAAATAGCTGCCCCTGGGCTAGATCCACTTGTCCCATGTTTCTAGAAGTTTCACATAAATGTACGATCACTTACTCCATTTTCTAAGAACCTCGCACGTATGTCGATCCGTGCCAATACAGCTCCTCCTTGATGGTTAAGATTATGGAAGAAGCTCCCAGATTTCGAGATATTGCTGCTCTTTGACCCTACGAGAGTTTCAGTGACCACTCTATCGGTCTCTTTACGGTTTACGGTTTAAAATCGTAGTTAGTTTTTAAAAATAAATTAATTTAAAAACACTAAAAAAAAAATAACACGCATTTTACATATGTTTTTTGTCTTCGCCGCCAAGGTTTGATGTCATATCAGTTAAGGTAGTGAAAAATATCTATGAATTCGGTTATTTTAGGTATTAAAATAAGGGTATCAGGAGTATTTTTGTGCACAACAAATCAAAATTCCTCGAACCTCTGTCTGGTTTCCTTTTTTTTTTTTGTCTCGGCAGAAAATTAGTCTCGAGTTGTGCAGTGTTGATAGATTGTATATACTTATAACCTATATAACGAGAATAATTTAAATTATATATTGAATTTTATTTAAATTTTATATTAAGATAGTTTACTGATATGATATTAAAATTTTGTTGATTCAGTAATCATGTGTTCGAATCTCGCTATTTTTATTTTACTTGATAAAAATGAAGTGTAAAATAGTGTTGTTATATATAAATTCAAATCTAAATCTTTTTAATGGAGAAGATATATTAGAAAATCATATAAATTATATATTAAAATAAAACTTAAAGTTTAAGTTTTAAAATGAAATGATTTTTTAAATTTTAAATAATATGATTCTTTGATATAAAATGCATTTTAAGTAGCAGTGAGATAAACAGGCATGTTTATTCACTTTCAAAAGAACAGCTTGCTTTGGGGCTATAACTGTCCGCAAACATGGTTAAAATTATTCTTTAAAATATTTTTTGTTTAAAAATATTTTTTATATAGCATATAAAAATAATTCAAAAATATCAAAGATAATTAATTTAAAATTAAAAAATATTTTCAAAAAAATTTTTAAAATACAGTATTATTCAGTATTGAGCGCTTTTTTCCCGCTGTACGTTTTTCAATTTTGCCCGAATCTACACAGAATCAATCGATGTTCATGACATAAAACCTCATGGTTTCATCACTAGAAGTTTTCCACAGGTAATAATACACAACTTCTTCAGTTGACAAAAAGTTGTACTGTTCTATTCTTCTATTCGACATCAATAAACACCCATATCAGGTGCCTGATGCAACCAATTGGATTCCAGTGCCACGTGTATTATTGCATTAATTGTCCAGTATAAATATTCATCTACCTCATCATCAAAGAGTATCCAATTAAAATTTTGAGATTATGTTGGTTTATGTTTTTATATTATTTATAAAGATATAATTGTCTTTAAAAAATATAAATTTATAATTTTCTAGTGTTTTTCATAGCTTTAATATTGATGTTAAAAAAATATTTATATATATATATATATTAAAAAAATTATATATAACATGGTACCAAAAACACATCAAACCCCAGCGCTCTCAAGTTTCATAATTTACCATTAACTAGAAAAGGAAAAAAAAATAAAGCCCTCTGTCTCAAGGTTTTAGACGAGCTCGGTTTAACTATTTTCTTTATAAAAAAAAACTATACATAGCAATGCTTCACGCATGACGTAAATTGGTATCTAATTGATGGGGTGCCAGAATCGATTGATGCAAGAGTAGCAGAATTGCATCCTTTCCCGTTCCTTGCAAGTAAATCCCCGACAAACGATCACTCTGGGTCCCTTTCCGAAGCATTTAATTTATTTTCCTGCGTGTCCAAACTGAAATTCATATTTGTTACCGAGTTGCATTCAGCTTAATTGTACTTTGAAAACGAAAATTCGTATTCAACGAAGGATAAGAGCTTTTCTGTCATGGATGACGACCGCGATGATGAAATACCAATCTATCTGCACAGAAACGCCAGCTGGTGTGAGAATCTGGAGTGTAGGTTTTGTATGCTCTTAAAAATATATATATTAAAGTTTTTTTTAGTTTTTATTTTTAATATTAAAATCATCGCAAATAATTATTTTTTTTAGCATCTAAAAATAGAAATTGAAACTGCACCAGACACCCCTTCGCACTGGATTCAATTACCGTCCGAGTCACCTCCAAATATTCCTTGGAGGATCGTATATATAAACATTTTATAAGAATTTTCAGCAGCAGAAGTAGAGGAGGCTTTTCACCCTCCAAAGTTTGATTTTTTTTCAAGATCCCCCCCGCATTTATAAATTATATATACGTTCTCCTCTTATAAAGTTTCAATTCATCCCTGGCTTTAATTATCGAGCAAGTTAGATAATCTGTGCTCCCAAAATAAGTTGTCGAGTAATGCTCAAAAGCTCCAAATCCTTCAATTTCTGTTTTTCTTTTTATATGTATAAGTAAATGCATGTTAATTTTATCGCTGTTAGTGTCGAAAAAACAAGTGAGCGGATTTAATGATATCTGCAACGATAGGCGATCAATCTGATTGCCCCGACAAATATGGGTCAAACTCGATCATCTTTTCAACGCAGCAGTAAACAATTTCAAATAGCCGAGGAGTCGAGGGTCTAGTGGTTAATTTAGTGCTGGAAGCGTGGGTTGTGCTAGTTTTTCAAGTTATTTTTTATTTTGAAATATATCAAAATAATATTTTTAAAAAAAAAATTATTTTTGATATTACCACATCAAAATGATCTAAACACACTAAATTTTTTTTATTTTAAATATAAAAAAAATAAAAATTAACCAAACATCGTTACAGCTACTCTCCATCTCAAACAATTTTCGAGAAATACCTTTTCCATGCTATCTGGTTCAGAAATTCATGAGTATGGGATGGCAGTTACCATTAATAACACACGTTATAATAAGACACATTTGTTTGCTGAAAATTAATATTTTTTTGGAAAGTGAATTATTAGAAAAGTAAATTATGATATTTGACAGTGTTATGGAAAATAAATTGAAAAATACTTTTTAGTATTTGTTTGTGTTATAGAAAATGAACTGAAAAATAATTTATTAATAATTTTTTTCAAGTTCATTGAAATAATGAGGAACAAATCTTACAAATTAAAAAATTGAATGAGAATAAAATTGAAAAAAAATATAAATTCATAAATTATCTCAAATAAAATAAATAATAATCAAAATAATAGAGATCAAATCTAAAAAATTAAAAAAATGAAAGGTGAATAAATTAAAATAATAATAATTAACATTTCATAAATTATTTCAAATAAAATAATCAACAATAAAAAAAATGGGACCAAATTTGATAGATAAAATTTTTCAATAAAAAATGATAAGAAAAAAAGCAAATAACAATTATAAAAATAAGGACCAAAATTAATATAAAAATTAAATTTTAAGAAATTGAATTGAAAAATAAATATTCAAAACAAATTATATATAACAATCAAAAGTTTGAGTACCATATTTGATATAATTAGTAAATAATGACATTTCTAATTTTTTCACAACTTCCAAAAAGTGTTTTCAGCTCAAATTTTTCAAAAAACACTTTCCTGAAAACCAAATCAAATCTTTCTTTGACTGGAAAGTGTTTTTCGTTGACCAACTTTCCGGAAGTCAATCAAACACAAGAAACTTTGGAAAGTGGTTTCCCAGAAAGTGAATTATAGAAAACAAACGCAGACTAAATTTATATTCGTGGTTAAGTCTATTTGTTGTTTGGAAATGTATTAAAATAATTTTTTAATATATTTTTTCATTTTTTTATATTATTACATGGAAATGATATAATATTTTTTTTAAATCTAATTTATATTAAAAAAATCTAATTTATATTAAAAAAATCTTTTTAAAACGCAACAAGTTTAAAGCTTGGTTTGATAATGCTATTGAAATTAAGTCCATTGTAATTTCACTGGGAACATGAAAAAATGTGGTTTTGAAAAAATGTGCCAAAAAACGAGGACTAGCATGGCAAATAGCAAAATCGCAAGTCAAAAACAATAGTACTGTGTATATACATATGTACCGGTCACTTACCTAACAAATGACATGAACAAAATGGCATTCTTGTAGTTTTAAATTGAATAATGGAATAATCTGCCTAAATTAAGTCCAAAGAAGTTGCAAGTTGAGTATCAACTTGCATAGCCTGCTTGGTCATATCAGCCTTATAATATTTCTCGCACCAAACTAAATCTCTTCCATAAAACATCAAACTAATCCAAGTGGACAACAAATTCCTTCTCTAGCTATGCATATATATCCATGAATGAATCTTAAGCCCATCCGATCACCGAAACAAAATTCAAAAGGTTAAAGATGCCTGCAACGCTACAGCTCCAGAGAGCTGCCGCCGCCGCCGCCCGCACTGGCCATAAACAATCACAAACCACGGTGAACACATGGAGGGTCCCACTGACACGGGACACTCCGGTACCAGACTACGTTTCTTGCTACCACACACGCATACTGGGGCCCAACCAGTGCTGCTCCGTGGTGGTTCAGACCATCAACGCACCAGTTTCCTCCGTTTGGTCTGTAGTCCGTCGTTTTGATAACCCTCAAGCTTACAAACATTTTGTCAAGAGCTGCCATGTAATCGACGGAGACGGGAACGTTGGCACCCTCAGGGAGGTGCACGTGGTGTCTGGCCTCCCTGCAGCATCAAGCACGGAGAGGCTTGAAATTCTTGACGATGAACAGCATGTTTTGAGCTTTAGCGTGGTCGGTGGCGTTCACAGGCTAAATAACTACCGGTCTGTGACCACGCTTCACGCTTCGCCCAATGGGAATGAGACAGTTGTCGTCGAATCATACGTTGTGGATGTACCCTCTGGTAATACAACAGAGGACACGTGTAGTTTTGTAGACACAATTGTACGGTGCAATTTACAATCTCTGGCTCGGATTGCTGGGAAGAAGGCAAGGAATAGCCAGATATCAATAACATCATGAGTATTTGTTTTGATTGAGTTTTTTCTTTTCTTTTTCGATTTGGATGGATCGGTGATCACCATGGAAACTTGGTGGATGCCCTTAAACAAAAATTTCACAGATCGGTGGGTGACGTTAGATTTTGATCTGTGCATGTCAGCTTTGTTTGCCTTCAAAATTAATTACTGCTGCTCCATTAGCACATTATCACAGTGAATCCAGAAATGCTGCACGGTCTGTGAAATTCCTTTCCTCGTCATCTGCCAAAGGGAATATAGATAAATAAATTAATTGTTTTTTATATTTTTGGGAGCTCAAGAACATAAATAGTTGTGTGAATATATTCACTAGTTTACTCGATTTCTCCCATTGTATTTGTTTTCTTTATTTCGGGAAATATGTTGTGATGCTAAGAGCATCGGATCTATGTTTTCAGCAACCCTGGCTTGCTCGAGTATTTCCTTGGACAAGTAAAATCACCAGGCTGTTTACGAGTGACAGAGAGCATTTCTACTGGGCACCATTGATCTGTTAGCTGGCTAGCTACTACCAATTACCAATCTGAGGATGAACAGGATCGTGGAATTAATAATTACACGCCCAGTACAAGGACACCGATTGGCATCTGAAGTTTCTTGAAATTAATAATTTTTATTAACTCTTACTATTTTAATATTAAAAAAATATATATATTTTAATAAATTTCCCGTCTAGAAATATTTTTAAAAACTTGCACTCCTGGACAACTAAAAAAATTAAAGTGCAACTAAAAAAAAATTAAAGTGTTAAACATGTGTATTTTGCATACTAAAATTATGATTTTATCTTTAATTATTTAAATCTTATATCGTACATGCAGGGTACTATAGTATTTTCAAGGATGTATTTACTATTACAAGTTTGAACTCTTTGAACTGATGTAAAAGACTGTTTTATTGTTTTATTTATCTATTGTGGTGTCTGAAATATCCTCGAATGTTTAATTTTACCAAGTATAGAAGTATGGGTATATCTGTATTTTTACTCTTCCCTGTAATAATTACTAAGATAATCTTCAAACGAAATCATTTAGTGGTAAGATTAAGGGCTTTTTTGTTTTTTTATTATTAATATTGTATGGCTCAAGAGCATTTAGAAAGTTGTTTAGATTAAATTAAAAAAAAGGCGTGCATGGCACTCACTGCAGTGGGAGCCACCCGTGCGTTTTGGGTATAAGTATAGCGTCTTCCAGTAGTTGAACGCCAAGTTGAACAATGGCTTTCGATGCGTCTTGCAAGTGGCTACTGTCCATGGTGGTGTGGCATGTACGGTCTTTCCATGCACGTCATATATTTTGTGTTTTTGGAATATAGGTTTGCACGCAGGCTTATAACAATGATTTTTTTATCTTTTATCTTCTATTTTCTCTTTCTCACCTTAAAAACATGCAACAAAAAAAATAAGAATTTTATTTGTTAATTTTATCACGTATGGTATGTTTTATTTATTTACTTTTAATTTTAACATATATCATTTGATTTTTATATCAAGTTTATATTTATATTTTATGATATTTCAAAATTGACCCTTAATATTTTAATTTTGATTCATGACTTTTTATCCGGATTTTATTTATTTTCAATTATATTCATAACTTGTTTTTACCCTGTTCTCATTCTCTTGATCTTGATCTTGATTTTGGATTCTTTTGTGAATTTTGTATCTTTTCAATTTCCATGTTCACTTCAAATTTTAAAATTTTAAGATTTCATCTTTGATATTTTGATTTATAATTTTGATTGTTAGCTCTTTTATCATATTTTTGTTTATTTTATCATTGGATTGATGATATTGTTTTTTTTTTCTTACTCTCGTTCTTATTTATTATGATTACTTGTAAAAATTTATTTTTATTTTTTTACCTTCCAATGCAAAAATTTAGGTTGTCCACACGGCTTTTTTTAAATAACGAGGTCTTTATCTTCTTGATTTTTATTTTTGACCATTATCAAAAGTTGATTTTCTTGGGACATGGTCTACTTGGTTTTTCCCTTGTTTTTGAAGTCCTCGAGAGTCGATCAAGGATAAAAATAGTTCAATTCAAAAAAAGGTCATGAACTGAGTGGGATGATCCAAGTGAATCCACTTAGCTAAATCTTTATATGTTGTAGAAAAAACTGATATCATTTTAAGAGAAAATAATTTAAATATTCAATTTTTTACTATCATGTAGAGCCTTTTTGGTATTGCTTTTGTTTTTCTGGTTGAGTTTTGAAAAAAACAATTATTATTTTTTTTGTTGCGGTTCAAAATAAGTTATGAAGTGTTTGGTTAAAATTATGGTTAAATTTAAAATTGAAAAAAAATTGTTTTGTGTGTTTAGTTATCATACTCTTATATTGTTTTTAAATAATTTTTAAATTATTTTAATATTAAAAATATATTTAATATTAATATATATTTATTCTCTCCCAGCCCCAGCCTAATATATATTTAAGAGTGTGTTATTAAGCTAAACAAAATACTTCATGACCAGCACATCATTAATTTGTTGTCCTTTAACATCCAAAACCCTGCCCCCAAATTCATATTTCATGGCCTAATATATTTATTCTCTCTCTGGCCCCAAACGCGCTCCCTCTATCCTCACCGCGCGGAAAGCAACTAATAGCTGTTTACATATTGTAAATATTTTGGGGTGGATCCCATGCCATAAAATATACGTTTTTTTTATTTAACAAAACATCATATACCACTACTTTTTTCAAACCTGCGTCTGGACCACAATGCCAAAGGCAGTTAGACTTGCTCCCGGTGGCAAGGATATGAATTGAACGCTTTACAGCTGATTAATTCTTCCCCCGATTTATTTTGAAATTCATATGGTCTGAGTCACAGGTCACTCCGGGCACGTGTCGACCTGTTAACTCGAGTCAAGTTTTAAAATAATGAGTTTTCAGATACAATGCTTCAGTTTAGTCATTAGTTAATGTCATGAGTTTATAAAGTTCACACGATTCCACATTGGTTTCTTTCTCGACCATTTCATTTGAAGTTTTGTTTTGAATAACAAATTGTTATTTTTGTTGGTTTTTTTTATCAAATCAAGTTATCCTTGTTTTATAATATATGCGTGCGATTTGTCCGGTAATCCAGGTTTTATTTTTTGTTAGATTTATCTCATTCTATTGTTGTTTTTTACGCTGCTAAAAATCGATCCAGCGCGCGGTGAAGTTGGGGCCTACTGTCTAGCGAGACGCTAAGATTCAAGTGCGGACGCTTGTCATGCATAAAATAACCCATCACTTCACTGTAGCGTGAAGACGAGTCCAGCTAGCCAGTGATAACTTCGTTTGACACTATAATATTTTTTTTAATATTTTTAAATTATTTTAAGATGTTAATGTAAAAGATATTTTTAAATAAAAAATATAATTTTAATATAATTATGAACTAAAAATATTTTAAAAAACCCAGCAGTGGAGGATGAAATTTCTTAGAATCTCCCAATCCCTGTCCTCTTTTTCTCCAAATCGTGTGATTACCGACTGGAATGTTCAAAGCATCCAATCATCAGCAAGATTTATTGGCTCTCACTAACAAAAGCAGCGAAAAGACGATGATCTGAATGGAGCAGAGTTCCCTTTTTGCGCAACTTGCCTCTGGTCTCATTTCAACGACAAGGAGATGCAAAGGGTAGCTAGATGTGATTGAGATATAAAGGGATGATGTACGGCAATGTTTCCCCCCCTCAATTCTTATTTCTTGATCTCGAGCCGATAATACACACCAACATTTGATTCTGTTGTACTTGCTAGCGGCAGGTCTCCTCACAGCAAGCACTCGGCAGCGGTATTTTTATTTTTTCTTTCAAACTTGTTATCCATTCAATCTAGAGATAGCCTGGAAATCTAACATTTCAACTTGTGGGTTGTCATGTTTTGGATGGTGAGGTTGGATACAAATTTGAAAAACTATGTTGGCAACTTGTAGTTTTCGCAACCTTTTATGATGTTCTCTCTCCATGCACAAATGTTGTCTGGTGACTCTGCTCTCTACTTTTTTTCTTCAAGTTGGTGTGCAAGTGGGCAAGCAGGCTTTTATTCCTCACGTCAAGAACAAATTCTAATTTTCTAATTGAGCCACCATGGAAACCCAGATTATCATCTTTTTAGTCCCCCCCGGCATATTTATCATAACTCTTGCCTGTCTTTGTCACGTTGCCTGTCAAGCACAAGCACAGCAGAACCAGTCTTGTAAAATCTGTTCCTTTCTGTTAATAAAACCGGGATAAAATGACATCGTTTTTGTCCTGATTTTAATTTCGATTGAACACCTCGGCTCCATTTCGAGCATGCCATTCGGGTTCAAAATATATATATATATTATTATTTTTAAAAATTATTTTTGATATCTATACATTAAAATAATTTAAAAACACCAAATTATTTTAAATAAAAAAAAAATCAAATTTTAATTATACTTATTAAATTAATATTTTTTTATACTTATATAATTAATTATATATCAACCAGTATCGAAACTACACGTCGAATGTTCTATTCCAATAAAAAAATGAAATGGTGTCGAAAACTATAGCAAAAACGCCCTTCAATTTTAAACTCTCGAGAGTTCGTGACAGAAAAAAGTCCAGTCAGTTTTGAATAATGGTTACGTATTTAATTAACTAGGCCAATAACATCATAAGGGGTAAAGGAAGTGGGTATACATGGGCTACTCTTTGGACGAGTATTTAATTAGGCCCATTATTATCGTTGCTATGGATGGTAGAATTCGTCGATTTAAAATATCTAATTAAAATATAAATCTGCTAACATAATATTTTTTACTTTAAAGCATCCAATGTTATAGAGGTTTCACACTTTCAATTTGGTTATTGTCATGTTTTAGATTAAAACAATAATCAACAAATAAATTAGTAGTCTTATTTTTAAAAATAGAAGAAAGAAAATAAAATACAAGAATAGAATAGAATATATAAATAATGAGAAACATGCTAGAATTAAGGAAAACCAAACGATTCATGGAAAGATATTACAAAAAGAAATAGGGGAAAAAAGAAACAAAATCAAGAGAAAAGGTTTGATTGAAAATATTTTATTAACAAGGGTATATTACACATTAAAATGTTGATGAAACTTGCTTAGCTAAACGTGGAGTACATTTATCAATTTTATTTGAAAATTGTGGCAGCGGAGCTTCGCGCAGGGGACCTCAGAAAAACGTGAGCTTCACATGAACTTGATTGGTGAGCATCGAGCAAGATGACTGCTCAAAAAAATTAACGAGGCACCGAAAGGAACATGTCTTGGAGAGAACTCAAGCACGTTTGGTTTCCACCAGCCTATAACAACAAAATTAGCAAGTAACAGCAAAAATGCTAGTAAAAAATATTTTACTGTTACTTTTCCATATAACTAGAAATGACTCACTTTTATATATATGTGTGTGTGTGTGTGTGTGATTACTAATATAAATTATAATAAAATATACTTTATCAGTAGTTTTTATGAAGCAGAAAAAATAATAAAACTCCGTTGACAATTCCATAGCAAATATAACATTTAAATATTTTTTTTCAGATTTTCTCGCGGTGTGTGGATGCAGTGATCAAGGATGTTGTTTGCTAGAAAAATTGCAGACCTGGGATGTTAATTTAAATAGTAAATAAGATTGTTTCTGGTCGAAAGAAGGCCTCGTTAGATATAATCGAGGCCCTGTTCTGTCCTTCTAACATATTTTGCTTCTGGAACATGCCATCCTTGGACTGAACAAATGTGTTCTGGGATAGGAACACAATCAAGTTGAGGCCCAGTATTGACTGTTGCTCGGCAAGCACTGCCTTAAGCTCTTAGCCATAAAACGAGGATTGATTACTACATGTCTTCTCTTGATAAGGAAGAGGTATCGCTCCTTCAAAAGGGGAATGGATCAGACTTTCAGTTGTCAAGGATTTTAATTATGCAGGGAATATTTTTAACTGGAGGGGGTAATTCTTTTTTTTTTTTTGAGATGTTATTGAAATTGTTTAAAATTAATTTCTGGATTTAGTAGGAAAACAAGGACAGGGATGTTAAAATAAGTCGAGGACAATTTCTTAATTTTTGTGCTGTCTTTCTGCGTTTCAATTTTATCATGTTTTAGAAAAAAACTTGTCAAAATAATTATTTCATTTAAAAATTTAAATTATTAATTAAAATTTCAGAATATAATTCATATAATTCCTTGATATGAACTTGGGATTTTTAGGTTTATTTCCTGTGATATCAAATTTAAACCTTGTGATTACTAATATGATAATCATTAAAAATTTACATAATAATTAATTTTAAAATATGTAAGGTTAGTGTTAACACAAGTTCACCTAGAAATCCTCATTAATAATAATAAAAAAAGCTTTCGAAATGGAGATGTCCTTGCAGTGGAGTCAATGATGTCCTATGTCCAGGCCACTGGGCTAGTTTCTGTCAATGCTAAGTGGTTGATCGACATGGGACCCGGGAGGTTGAATCATGAATGCTTGGTGAGCTTGGAGAAGCCTCGTGCGGTTTGGCCCAAGAT